>JAQFZZ010001784.1:0-10151 GCA_034696405.1 Isotoma caerulea | reverse complement strand
GTAAATTCCGGTCGAAAGTGGAATTAAAAACCCTCCCTTGTGTTGTTTAAAAAATACCATATAGCGTATAGCATATTACTTAATTTTTATTAATGTTTGAACACACTAAATAAGTACCAAAAAACTTTCAATTTGCAGGATTGTATGGATTGCATAATATTTATTTAACAATGATTTCTAAAATTATTCACAAAAAGAGCAATATGATTGTTTCACTTTTAGTTGACCTAATGAATTAGTGTCAAACTTCCAAAACGCTATGGCTTTGTCCACTTTCTGATAATTCTTTGTTTTTAATTACTTTCAAGAACTGAATAATCTCTGGAAATGTAATTCTTTTATTTTCATCCACCAACCAACATTTTTTCATCACTCGTGAGTACCTGCAATGTGATCCAATTGATCAATGTATGCACAAAATTGGACTAATTATAAAAGCTTACACGACCAGATTAATTTTATGGTATGCAGTATGCTGAGTTCTTTCTTACATATATTCAGAAATAAACTCGGGTTTTCCCAATTGTAATCCGTTTTGAAGTTTTCCTACAAAATCTGAACTCCATTCAAAATGTTGCCATGGACTGTTCCCAAACGAGAATATTTCCCACAATGTAACTCCAAAAGCCCAAACATCAGACTTGGATGAAAACTTCAGATCAGACAAAGCCTCAGGGGCCATCCACCTCCAAGGCAGAAACTTTAAACGATAAAATTAATCATTTCATTTCAAATTAAATATATCTAATTTTTTAAGTACCTAAATCTAACGGCTATACTTTTTGGTTATACTTGGTGAACGGTTAAAAAACAATTTCAATGTCTTACTTCTGCATTGCTCTTTGCATACAATTGATAATTGTATAGGCGAATTGACATACCAAAATCAGTCAGTTTTGCAACTTTATTCGCGTCCAAGAGGACATTTCTTGCCGCCAGATCCGCATGCACAATCTTTGAAAAAAATTGACTAAATTTATTAAACCTCAACCAGAGAATTAACCTTTAGGATTGAATGAAAATCAAACTTTTTTGGTTCCAATGAATTCCATGGCAGAAGCTATTTCCAAAGCCCACTGATTAATCTGTTGTAACTCATTCTGAACAATGTTTTGAGGAAAATTTGATTCTCGTCTTAATTTCAATAAATATCCTTCCAAATTTCTAAGCGAACAGTACTCCATCAAAATGCACAAACACGATTCTAAATACAGATTAAATCGGGGGATTTTAGGGGAAAAACCATATCAAATACGGGTGTAACCAAGTAGTGAAAGCAATCCTTTTTATTGTATTTAATTTGAATACTTTCAAATAATATAACATGTTTTAATGATATTTCGAGTGTCTGTCAAATCTCATTTCGATTTAATCTTCAATACACATCAAAATATATCAAATGTGAAAATCGATCTTTGACCTCGTTTTGTAACCTTAAAAGTCTTTTATTGTAAACCATATCTCCCCTATTTCATTTTGTTCTACCCGTCAAGACCTGTCAAATTTGTTGACATTTTACCTCATTTTATGACCTTCCTGAGGGACCACAGTAAAAACAATTATCCAAGTTGAATCCCTGATGTGAATTTACTCTTTTTAATCGTTATTTGACCGGCAAAATGTCAAAAGGTGACAACGAATTTGAACTTGTTTAGGACGGAGACCATCTCAACTGCCAGCAAAAAGCGTACCCATATTTCCGATTTTGACCAAAATTTGTATAAGCGTATACTACTAACTATCATTAAATAGGCCAAATTCACAACGATTTTTAAAATTTGTCCACCATACCCCCTGTTATTTTGCTATTTCAAAACGTTGGCATTTCTCTCTGAATTATTTGCACGCCTACCCTAACGTTAAAGTATTGAAAATTCAAAATTTCCCAATTTTGACCGATAATGCTCGTACCCGCTTGTAACGGCTCAAACAAGGTTAGAAATAACCTTTTATTTTTACAAAGTACAATATAAAAGGTCATCATGACCTTAAGTTAATGTATTATTTTAAAAATCTCCTTTGATCTAGGAATCGGTGCGGTCCTACTGACTGTAAAAGGTTTTGTAACTCTAATTGGATCGACTTGTATGTTAAAATCTTTTACAGATTTGTGAGTACATGGAGCGATCATGCGACTCTAGAATAGAACGAATTTCTATATGAACTATAAAATACCTACACAGGTGCTTAATACTGTGAAAGCTCTTAATTATTGCAAAAGGTTACTTCGGTTCATTCCCCTTGCAGTTGAGTTCACATCCCTTCTATTCGGGGGGCTCTGATAATCGAAACTTTTATCCTCAATTTTTAATATAGAAGCTCTTCTTCTAGTTTGTGTAGGTAATATACTTCTATGCTCTATTCTTGACCTTGGGATTGCAATTACCGACTATTCTGAGTCAAATCGGATGATTTCAAAAGTATGGGTTATAGGGTCAAACCCCCCCGAAACGTGGGAATTAACATTGAGGGTATAAGGAGGGGCGGGGCGTGGGAGGAAATAAATTATATTAGCAGGATCCTAAAAACCCTCCCCGAATTTTTTTCTGGCTACTGCCCTGCCAACAATTGATATGCCCATTTTAGATGGTGCCCATGGTTGTCAATTCGCTTCGAAAGATTTCCCATTAGCTTTATGTGGTTTACTTAGGGGCAGTGATTTATGATGACTCAACTCTTAGGTGGAAGAAATCGTCATTTGGCCGATTTTGCGACGGGAATTTGCATATTCAAAACCTGGTCGTGGTAAATTTAAAAATCACCTTTCCAAGCCAATCCAAAAATTTTAATAAGATTCGGATGCGTTTGTACAAGGAGCAGGGATTTTATTTCGGACAGTAACGCTTTCATTAAGTTTATTTGATCGTGTTTCAGAATTTTCACTGCTATCTTCGACTTTTTCAGGCCATTGGAAGTCACATTAATGAACAATCCTTTATACACCTTTCCAAAATTTCCTTCCCCTAGTTCATCACCTTAAAAATGATTTTCAAATTCAGAATTTACAGTAAACTTATGTATGCGGGGGAAAAGCCTTTGACTACACACACTAACCTGTCGTAAAGCGCCAAGGCGCAACGGTAATGCTCTTAATCATTTTTTTGGTTTTTTTATCCAATGATTTCAGTTCTGTGAAGTTATCAATTGCTAAGGTGCCTCCATCTCCATCCGTCTCAAATTTCTCCTGATCTCCAATTACATTTCTCCAATCCAAGTGGTTAATAAACAACAGAACTAACCAAGTTTCGAAGATGTAGAGTAAACGAAATCCCAAAACGCGATATCTGAACTTAATTGCTTGCATAAATGTATAGTGGGAACTTTTAAACCGGATAGTATTCGCAACTAGAGCCAAACCTCCCGCAAGTACATAAAGGATGAATTTCATGTACAAATAGAGTTTGATATACCATTTCTTTTTCTGTGAAAGATCCATACATAGCTTTTTCATTACAAATATTCATATTCATATTCCGTATAATAAATCGTTCTAAAAATAATACACTGCAAAGTGGCAAAATCGTAAAACCTTCAAAAACGAAAAAATATGTACGAGGGGACATCAAAAAGTAATGCAATACAATTTTTATTCCCAGAATGGAAAATTTTTGCTTCTTCAAATTTTCACTCCTTCAAACACAAGCATTTCTTAAAGTTGACAAAATTTTTACATTTGTAAAAATAGGTAATATTTTCCCATAAATATAAATTATAAATCGAGACTTTTAATTGATTCGCGGACCGGAAATTTCTGCTTGTTTTTAAAAAAATCTCTGGTTTAACAATACCAATTGTGCACTCTTATACCCTTCTTTTTCTAAACGGCGGCCGAAATGCAAAATTATTCTTCTGAAAGGGTCCTTTTGGATTTTCCTTATAGATATGAGCTTTGCAATATATTCCATCGTATTAAGCATGTATTGTTATTTATTTTGGTATAAAATACTTACCTGAAATTTTTTATTTTTATAAATATTAGACTTGAACTGGAGAAACATGCGCTTTTGGGTCAAAATCGAATTAAAGTTAACCCCAACTTTCCTTGAAATTTTTTTGTCAACTCAGAGCATTTTATTTAGATCAGTTTCGATTGCTGATTAAGGTTCTGAGCTCAAATTTAATGCAGATGACTTTCTTAAGAAGCACCAAAGGTTAGGTTCGAACGAAATTTTGACCCAAATCTTTGCGCAAGAGCCTTTTTCGCCTTTTGACAAAGCCTATTTTTAGCAAATTGAGGCCAATGCAAGGAGTTAAAAATGGTATTTTTTCCGATTGCAAATTTTGTCAGCTACAAGTACACAACTAACACGTTTATGAAAATTGCTTATTTTTTTGTCAAAAAATTATTTTGAGTTACAGGAAATAGCATTGATTCTTATGGGACGCTTATGAGTTATGTGTTAGGGATCACCGCAAATGCCAACAAATTGAACAATCTTCCTAAGTATTTGTGCACAATCCTAAAGTTACCACAAAAATGTGCTGTCAAAATTTCAAATCGCTATCTTTTGTTTGAAGGGTAGATGTGCATTACTTTTTGATGTCCCCTCGTATTGATATACTGGGTTTAATTACAGGTCGAGGGGCGAGCCAGGGGTTAAAAAATGAATTAAAAATCAATCGTCATTTGTTAAATTTTTTGAATTTAAAATCATATACACAGCATCCTTATTAAACAAAACTCAAAGCATTCCAATCACAATAGATAATAAACCATTGTAAACGGTGGAAGCAAGCAGTAGGATCTAGGATTTTGAATAATTCCTTTTGCGAAGTCATATGCTGACTTCTGAAATGGTATGGACTTTTTAAGGATCATATGGGGACTTTTTGGGCGTCATATGGGGACTTTTTGGGCGTCATATGAGGATGTTTGGGATATGACTTTCTGTAGGTCACCTAAATTAAGCAGTGGACGAGATGAATCAATATCGAAAAAACAATGTTTTCCATAACTTTAACATTGGGTCAAAAATTAGATCTTTTATTGTGAATTTTAGGGTGGTCTTACAGGACATATCTCCGAACTCATCCAAGCTCTGCGGAAGCCTAGAATATGAATATGTGTACCAAATTTCAAGACTCTTAGTCCAATCGTTTGTAAGTTACTGCACCGGCAAACAGAAAAAAAGAGCAAGTAGCTATAGCTATTTAATAATCCTTTTTTAGCCCGAGCCAGAGCTTATGAAATCATTATCATCTGTCTGACGATAACTCACTACTCAGGCGCACCACAAGCGATAAACTTGAAATTCGACATATCAACTGGCGAAGCAAAAAGCTAGGAAACGAGTCCGGATATGGGATAGATCGAATCATCACGAGATCGGTGGGGGTCACCCCCCAGTGGTTTCCAAGGGCTTTTTTTAATCTCCCGAATTGGATAATTTTTGACATAGCGACCAGTAAAGGGTTAAGATAGATGAATATTTATTTACTTTTTTGAAATTTATGAATATCGAAGGAACGTATAGGAAGACGCATGCGGGATTTAGTAAAATCAACCGAGTTGGCTCATTTTATGCATAATGTGTTATTATGTTTTGGAAGAATTCCAATGTATTTTGATATTTCACAAATAACTAAAGAGAACCTTGTAAGGTGACCGATGTGGGTAAAAGTCGTAAAAGGAGATTTGTGGAATGGGACTGGAAATTAATATTTTCAACCAATACCGGTAACATATGCAAAGTACTATTGTAAAGGTATAATTTGTACAGTTCAGTTGTTTTTTTCAATTTTTTTGCATTCGATTCTTATAATTCTCTGATTGCTTCTCCTGTTGTTAGGTCATTAATAACGACTCGTTATTTATGAGTCAACAGAATGTGCACTTACCTTATAAATTCCAATGAAAAGTAAGCATGTTATCATGATAAATCCAACGAAACACGCATCTTGTATCATGCACAGAATAGATACTATTTTGATAAAATTACATAATTGTTTTATTTTCATCCACTTTCCTTCAAATGAAGTTTAATTATTTAATAATAATAATTTCAAAAAGGTTAACGTTTACTCACCAGCAGAAAGATACTTTTCTTCACCTTGTGGTATCAATGTTGAAATTCTGCCAAAAATGTCGTTGCGGTAAACATAAAGGAGGTGCTGTGGAGAAAATGACAGCACAAACAAAAGTATTAATAGATTAAAATATTTTCTCGTTTCCTTTCTTGTACAAAGCAAGCAGAAAAATGAATTTTAATGTGTTATAAACTGAGATTTATTAAATAAATAAAAAAGCATAGCTGTTTATTTTTGGTTAGGAATTTTAAAATTAAAACGTTTTAAATGGTTTTTAATTATCTGACCAATCTGACGACACTTAAACAACTTAAGTTGTAAGGTTTGTTAAGTATCGTCAGTGTCAGATACTTAATGTTAGCGGTAGTAGTGTCTGGTAGTCCGTCTGTTAATCTATGGAGCCTGTAACATTCGAACGGTTAGTCGTGCTTACTGCAAACTTGGTATGTATAGGCTTTATGAGGCCATCCGCAGACATGATAAAAAATGCTTAAAAATTGTATAATAATAAATTTTTAAATCTTCAAACTAGCCCAAATGTTTTGCATGGCATTAAATATTTCACATTGTTTCAAAAGCTTCAAACTGCCCCAGCTGTTTCAAATATCCTAAATGTTTCAAATTGCCTCAAATTTTTCAATTCATCCCAAATGATTCAAATTTACCAAAATGGTTTCTGATTGCCTCAAATGGTTAGAAATCGCCCTAAATGTTTTAAAATAGGCTTTCACGTTTATCCTAAGATAAAGCTTATTTTTAAATTTTAAAATTAAGCTTTATCTTAGGATACTTGGTTAAATGTATAAGTTGTAAGATTTATTATGTATTTGCACGAATTTTTGTGATATATTGTAAAATGTAAAATTCTCGAATAAGTACTAAACTCCATTTTATGAATAAGCAGCAAAATAAGGTGAAATAAAAGATCTATAGGGAATCTTAAACTTCTGTTGTATTTAAGGATTTTTTCATACCGTACTCCTTCCCCACTGGTAAAAGCAGTATAAAGCCAGAAGAATCCGAACAAAAATCTTTGAAAACGTCGACGGAGGATTGTTCCGGTCCTTCTGGTCGTTTAAAAATTGAACAATCGAAATGAATTGTACGATGAAATTGCAATAGTATAAATAGCCCACGATACCCACGCTGAAGTTGCCTAATTGTATTCTCTCAACCTTGGAACCTTTCACTATGTGCACGCTTTTCGTAATGAAGAACAAAAGACAAAACACAACGCTGTATATTCGGATTTTATTCACGTGTAGAACTCGCTGTTTAAAAAATTACATTTTATTCGTTTATCTTGAATATTTGAATGTGTTTTAATAAAAATAGGAATAACCTGCTGGATAGCTATTTGTAGTAGATATAATAGCCCAGAAGTAACCAGTATCAGAAGTGCAAGTGTTCCTCGAAGCAAATTTAAAGTTTGATCTTAAAATTTCAGAAATATATAAATCATAAAGAGAGGTTTTGTAGTAAAATTTATATCTAATTTCGATTCATGTTTTTACCATTTGGCCCTGGCGTTGTGGCGTTATTATAATATTCGGGTTTGCGTTGTTGATGTCGCAACAAACATGAAAGACGTTTTCAACCCAAAAACACATTTTATATTTTTATAACATATCATCGAGCTCAAAATATCATGCTTCAAACGCTTTGAATCAAACCTAGTGTGCTTTTAATTACACCAGAAAGTTTTTATCAGTTACAAATGTTTGTAGTCAATCAACACTTACGGTGAAAGATGTATCCGTTGAAAAGATCTACGAACTCTGCACCCAGCAATGAGTATCCAGCCAACAACTGACAAAATTATTGGATAAACTGATAAATTATTGTTTTTTTTAATTTAGCTTAATTATAATTTCAATGACTTACTGGATACAAAAATGCACAGATCCTCAGCAAAGATTCCGGTTCAAATAATAGGAAACTCATTTTACTTCAATTATAAAATTATTGCTGTTCCGGTTCTTTTTTATTTTTTACCAGGCCGGCAAGTCACCAATTGTCGAATCAAGTATCAATCAAGTAGCGTTTTTGCTTTTATTAAAGATTTATCAAACTTACCGAAGAGCATTTTCAAAAAACCTTCCTTATTTCCAATTGTTTTATCCTAATCTCAATCAACCTCATCCCCAGTTTAACCTCAATGAAGATATCAAATTTCATAAAAAAGGAAACATTGAAAAAAATTAAGTTTACAGCCTTTAAATAAAATGAATGCAACCGCAGCTAAAGCCAATTTACCACTACATATGGCTATTGTTAACTATCTATTACCATTGAGTACGTTAACTTTATTCCACAACGATCATTAAAAATTTTAAATGAAAGCCAACACCCACGAACCTGCGGTAGCGGTAAATGTGGCTGATAATGCTGAATTTTGAGACTTCAGTTTTCACAGATCTAACAGAACATGTAACGATCGTATATTGTCCTGCATCATATTCCAGAAAATGTATTGAATTGAAGCCGCTAAACAGTGTTATTTGGCAATCTACCTCAGTCGAGAGATAGAAAAACTTAATTAATTATATGTACGTTCATATTATTTTGGACAAAAACGCTGAAAACTCGTCTAATACTTGTAATTTTGCCATTCATTTTTAATCCAACTAAGAATTGAACTCAAAACTGCTGATATTAAATATCTTTATAGCTAGCTGCAAGCTGCATTGGCTGGCTTAAAATTGCATAGTGACTGGTTGATCATAAATTGACTTTCTTTAAATACGAAGGCTGAAACCGCTTGTAATCCAGTAGTAATTAATCAATGGTGATTAAAAAATCTTACAGTAATAGGAGGTGCATCAAGGTCTTTTGAATCATAGCTACGAGAATTTTTCTAATTTACGAGAAATCCTCGAAGCTAAGGTTCAAAAGACCTTGGAGGTGCATTATTCGATATTATCTATCTCCTAACTTTAGTAACAATATAGATGAATGTCACAATATTTAGCCAAAATTCTAAATACTGCGACATGTTATTTCCCTACTAAAGCTCGGGAGATTTGTTGAGAGTTACTGACAGGTTACGAGGTTACCTGCTTTCATCTATAACAAAGATTCATTTTGATAACGTAAACCCTCGTTTTCCAATAAAATTCAATATGAACAAGCAAAATTTGGCGTTTCACCTTCCACTTAAAATTATCTAAACAGTTTTAAGGTTTTTGCAATTTATTTCGGTAAGGTCTAATTCAAAGACAAAATTTCGTCGATTTATGCCGCAAGCTGCAATGGTTTACTTTGTTTCATTAAAAAACAAAGCTTTTGAAGTGTATTCAAGGCAGGGAGTTAGGGCAATGTTTATGAAATACTGAAAAATCTCCAACGAGATTCCCTTTTTCATTACTTTTGTGAAAAACTGCAATTGTTATACCAATCAGAAAATGAATATTTATAAGCTAATTTAGTGCATTTAAAGTTTGTATCTTATTGTATCTATTATTTCTACACATCTTCTGGCATCAAAAATCCGTTTCTGAAATCCATTCAAAATTTCCCCAAGGACTATATCTCTTCTATCTATAGTAAGCATTTCCCATATTGGTATCCGATAGGGTAAACTGTCGGACTTTTAATTATTTCTTCAAACTTGTTGAAAATTCTTAACAGTTTTCAACAAAACAAAAATGAAGCTGAAATTTTCAACTTTCTCTAAATTGAAATTTCTTTAAATCCTTACCTCCTCGTTGGAATTTATTGGAGACGAATATAAAGGAATACGATTTAATTTAGTTTAAGGGAAACCGAAACCAATGCAAAAATTAAAAACCACGTAAGCGATAAACGAAATGAAATTAGCTGATAATTTATTATCATAAATATTGATTTGCATAACTTTTATTTTCTTTGTCCTCACCACTGATGACGATCACCTGACACCGTATATGTTTTTGATTGAGGTTTTTAAATTTAAACGACAGCGCATTAATTTAAACATACGATTTAATAGGGTTTAAATGATTTTTTAATCCGGCAGAATTTGATAGCCTTTGTAAATACAATTAATTGTCCTCATAATTTGAAACAATAGCAAATCATAAAGTTGCTTTATCGTTAGTCGTGACTGCTTAGGGGCTGTGCATAAACTACGTAGCCAACATAGG
>JAQFZZ010001783.1:0-10151 GCA_034696405.1 Isotoma caerulea | reverse complement strand
ACCTAACGAGTCTAACGCAAAAAACCGCATGTCAAAAGCTCAATCCATTCCTGAGATAAATTGGGTGACAGACGGACGGACAGACGGACGGACCTTTCCCATAAAGTAGCTCACGCTACTTAATAATAAGTCTTCAGATATCATACAAGACAAAGAGTGACACCTTTAAAATAGTCTATTACCCGAATACAATCATACTCCTGCTGGACTTTACTTTTTAATCTTACAGCCGATTCAAAATACTTTTTCTTGTGAGGGTTAGGGTTCTTTCCAGTGATGATTTGCTGAAGGCTACAAGCTGTGTGTTGGTATGGCATATTTGGACAGTTAAACTTTGATTCAACGGCTATGAGCTGTATTGAATCCTGTGTTATATTTCAGTTTTAAACAATTTAATAAAAAAATTACGCATTTTTTCCCGATACTTTTTCTTCCTTTTTTTTTCCGGTACTTTTTATTTCGTACGTTGTCTTCCGGATACCATTACAGGTGATTTGCATTAATGAAATTCATCTAACTTTCATTCTACCTTAAAATGCTATAAATGAAAATAGTGTTTTAAATACCTTTTTATAAGTATTTATATGCTCAACCAAACTCATTTTGAGAAAACATAAATATTATAGCTATAAATTATTGAAAATCATTCTTTTCAGTGTATAACAAGTAAGAAGAATAAATCTGGGTCACAAAAATACTTAATATACAAAAAATAATAAGTATGTTAGTAACTTAGACAGAAAATATTGGTCTAAAAATCCCAATGCAAAAATTACACTAATTGTTTCCAAGAAAAAATACACAAGTAGTTGTAAATTAAGATAAGACGTATAGTGAGTTTTTCTCCAATTTCACAGTAACAGTCTATCTTTAACTACGATCGTTCCTTTTCAAAACTTCCCTAACGATGAGACAATTGGGAACACTTTTTTTCTTAGCTACAAGTTTAATTGTTATCAATCCACTGTGTTCAGGAGATAACGTGCATTCTGATCAGAATGGGACGAATTTCAAAACAAACTTAACTCAGATTCAAAATCTTACAAGTGGTTTATTTCCATCGATTCCAGATCTCCCACCTCTTCCGTCTATTCCAGGATTTCCATTTAACATTAGTTCAGTTGACGATATCATTCATCAGCTTTTCAACATGTAATTTGTTTCGATTTGAATTTTGCAGAATTTTTTTGTAGACTGGAATACAATTTTCGATTCCAATTTAAATAACAACTTCATTTACATTTTTATATTAAACGAAATTACGTTAGATGAAAACTAGTCGAGTTTTATAGGTTAAAAACTAGGTTTCATTCAGAGCTGTTTACTTTTTTGGCTATTTTAACTGCACTAAGTTGCATTGCCTTATGTTTCCATTGTCTGAAAATCCATAAAGGTTTTATATGACTTTCAAATACACAGAACACTAATTCCAACATCCACAACGGCACTTCCCCCTACAAATGGATCGACTACACCCGCCCCCGCATGCCAATGTGGAAAAGGAGGTAAGCCTAAAGTCCCTAAGATCGAATACGAAATTGAATTAGAAGAGTCTGAGGAATCAATTGAAGATGAGTCGGAGTCACTAGAGGAAGGAAGGGAATCATTGGACAAGAAAGGTGATCCAACTCGTATTGTTAACGGTGTTGCATCCAACCCTAATGCTTGGCCCTGGATGGCTGCACTAGTACTCTCGATGGTGAATCTCACTAAAATTACTTTTACAAATTACAACTCCTTTTTACTTTAATGGAATAGCATAATACAATATATCGTCGTTGAAGTATCAGATATTAACATCTAAAAACCCGTTAAATAGCAGAAGTTAACATCTAAATCATGGACCAATAGCAGATATTAACATCATAACAATGGACCATATTATGGTCCATTGTTCTTTTGCGTAGGGTGCATAATGGTCAAATTTTTTCCGTTAACTCGGATTTTTCAGAACCGAATTATTTCTAAGGGAAATTGTAAAAATGGATTCTTGATCATACAGTTTCTTTGAGTTCTTGTCAATTAAATTTTATTTGCATTTTTAATCCAGCCAAGCGAAACTCCAATTGGGGTAAAACTGCTTCAATTCTGCGGTGGCACTTTAATAAACTCTCAATACATCCTAACAGCCGCTCACTGTTTTAATGACTTTCCTAACAAAACTGTCATCACGTCTTTTGTCGGTGTGATACTAGGATCAAATTCATTAAAATCCAACGTGACGGACCGAGTTGCATCGAGAATTATTGATGCCAAAATTCATCCCAAGTAATTTATTAATTTTAACCCAAAAATTTATTTCTAGGTCAATTTGTACTTTTTTAATTGAATTATTAGTACTCGTATGAAGTACGCCTTAACTTAATTGAATACACAATTATTTTCAGATACAACAAAATGACATTTGACAACGACATAGCTGTATTAAAACTGGCAGTACCTTTAACATTTACAGATAACATTCGGCCCATTTGTCTCTCTCAAATTGGAACTCCATTCAATGGTCGTAAGGCCATAGCAGCAGGATGGGGCACAACTAAATCTTCTAACGGGACGATGGGCCAACCTTATCTTCGTGAAGCAGGGGTAATAACTCCATTTTTAATTTTTAATCCAAAATCCAATACAAATTTAGCCTAACATTTTAAAACATTTTAATCATCTTCCTTTTAGTTACGAGTGATTTCAAATGCCGAATGCAAAAAATTTTCGCCCAGCCTAACTCGAAATATGGTGTGTGCACAGAGTGCAGCACCAGCATCCAATTCAAATGTCTGTTATGGAGATAGTGGAGGACCTTTAATGGTTTATAAACCAAAGACCAAGAGCTTCACACAAGTCAGTTGTTTAATTCTTTAGCGAAATATTCCGATCATTTGATGCATTGAAATTTAATTTTAAATTGTAGATTGGAATAGTTTCACATATACCGACGCCTGCAGACGTTATTTGCGGACAGAAAGGCCTCCCTGCAGTTCATACCCGAGTTAACAGCTACCTCAATTTTATTCGAGAAGTCACTAGTGGTACTAATTTTTGTTCGAATTCCTTTTCTTGAGTCTGATTTTTGGATAAGAAATGTATTTAAAATAAAAAAAACATAAATTACATCCTCTGTACCAAATAATAATTTATAATTTGAAATAAAGATGTTAAAAGCTTTTATAAATATATTTAAAATAATTGGCTACGAAACTTTGATATTTTTTACACTAAATTTCTGGTAAGGAGAAAAATGACGACTGTAAAACATTAATAAAATAAAATATCCAAATGAAAAAACTAAAACGAAACCTACCTTAATGAAGCCATTTATTCACCTGGTGCCTATTTACTAAAATGCCTAAAACTTTAAAATTGCAGGCAGTAAACTTAGCCGTGATATCTCGGAGTCAATTCACTCTGCATTTAACAATTATTGCCATTTAAGTTACTGAATGAATACAATGGTGTAACCGAACCATCAAGATTCCGTTAGAAACATAAATTAAACTAATTGCTATGTTTTTCTTTTAAGATCCTGTCAACATAAACTTGCATATTGTAAGTGTTTTTAAATGTATATTGTTAGCCTATTAGTATTAAAATTTTAAGTTCATTTTCACTTCGTTTCAAATTAACGGAAATTTGGTCATTTCATTTCAATACCTTAGGTAGAATGATTCCACTAAATGTGTTTCTCTCTACTGTGCTTACATTTGTATTTGTATCCAGTCAGTGTTTTTGTACAGGAGATTATTTATTTCCGGATAAACATGGAAGGAATTTCAATTCCAATTCGACACAGATTAAAAATCTAACTAGTGAAATATTTCCACCAATTCCTGGAATACCCTTTAATATCAGCTCAATAGATGACATCATTCATCAAATTTTCAATCAGTAAATTATTTTAAAAGGAATTTCTTTTTTAAAACTAAACATTTTAAGAATACGCTGAAAGTTTTTTTTTCGAAGAAAATGTACAAAAGTTACGAGGTGTGAAAGCAAACATTATTTTGGGACTGAATCAAGTTTCATAATTGTTTGTCTTTGGAAAATACCTTTTTTCAGACCTTGAGAACTTGACATAGTTTTGTTTTATTTCATGTTTATTCCCAAACACACACTTTGACTACTTTTAGAGTTATTTCTTTATTTTTAGTACTACTTTTAATATTGTATAAAAGCCTCTGTGTTGTGTTGTTGTTTCCAAATGTTAGCCTTTCTCTCTTTTTTAAAGACGAGTAACTAATCTCAATAAGCAGCTAAACAAAAATAACCACCTCATGGTTTTAGTTAAATAACAATTTAGAAATTTCCTTGGCATGAAATCATATCCATTTTTCTCGTATAAGTATGAAAGTATCTTTGATGTGTATTTTTCTAAAATATTAAAACAGAACCATTATTCCAACTTCAACGACGGCCCTTCCTCCCATAAATGGATCGACCACACCTGTTCCCCAATGTCAATGTGGAAAAGGAGGTAAGCCGAAAGTCCCTAGGAGAGAATACGAAGCTGACGATGACGATTTAGAAGAATCAATTAAAGATGATAAGTCAGAATCATTGGAAACGGAAAGAGAATCTGCAGAAGAAGAAGATGATGACCAAATTCGAATTGTCCATGGCGTTGCATCCCATCCCAACGCTTGGCCTTGGATGGCTGGACTCATTGTGGTATCTCTCATTTAATCATCATTCTGAATTTAGTTTTAAATAAATTTATAAAAATTAAGTTTTCAAAATATATTGTTTCAAATCGGTTTGATATTACAGCCAGCAATTAATCCAACCGGGGAAGAAAAGTTCCTTTTCTGCGGTGGTACTTTAATCAACTCACAATACGTCCTAACAGCCGCCCACTGTTTCAAAGAATTTCCTAACAATTCATTTATAATCTCACAAGTCAGCGTGCTTCTTGGATCCAACTCTATAAAATCGAATGTGACTGATAGAGTTCAATCAAGAATTATTGATGTTAGGATTCATCCCAAGTAAGGCCATTTGTTTTTAAAAATTTAATTGCAAAAATGTGTGAAAAATTTTCCATATCAAAATGAATAAATAAGATTAATGATAAACTATAAAAATAATTCTCAGGTACAACAATTTAACATCTGAAAATGACATAACAATACTAAAACTGGCAGTGCCGGTAACATTTTCGGATACAATTCGTCCTATTTGTCTCTCACAAAAAGGAACCCCATTTAACAGTCGAAAGGCTATTGCGGCTGGATGGGGCACATCAAATGTTAATGGGTCAACTTCCCAGCCTTATCTCAGAGAAGCAGGGGTAAACATTTTGTTTTTCCACTGTTCATTTTCGACACATTTTATTTCAACAATTTTTATAGAGTTAAATTAAAACTTCTGTTTCTAAAATGATTTCTGTTTTAGTTGCGAGTGATTCCAAATGCCAAATGCAAAGGGCATGTGCCAGGCTTAACTCGAAATATGATTTGTGCACTTGGTGTATCCCCAGCGACGAATACAAACGTCTGTCGAGGGGACAGTGGAGGGCCTTTGATGATTTACAAACCAAAGACGAAGACTTTCACACAAGTCAGTTTTGAAAATTTTCTTAAACTGAAAAAAAAAACACTTTTTATAGTAAAAATATCATATTTTATTTGAATTGAGTAGATTGGACTTACTTCATTTGGTGGTGGGTCGTACATCTGTGGACAGAAAGGCGTCCCTGCGGTTTATACGCGAATTAACAATTACCTTCGATTTATTCGAGACGTTACTAACGGAACTGATTTTTGCTCGAATTCATTCTCTCCCTGAGCCTATTTAATTTCCCATTCCTCATCGTCGTAAATAATTTATGGTTAATTTTTTAAAGAATATTTACTTAATTTCACAGGTCAACAAAAATTTAATGAATTTATTTATTTGATGTAAAGTAGAACAAAAGAAATTTTATAAAAATTGTAAATTAAATTTTTAACTTTTTTCATAAATCACTAAAACTTAATAAGCCTTTTCCAAATCATTTCTAAGAACTTTAAACAAATTAAAAGCATTTAGCAAATGAAATTTTGCTTAAATATGTTAATGTAAAGGAGAGTGGAAAAGTATGAAAACGATATACAACAAAATTTGATAAAAATTTCAAACAAAAAAAAAGTTAACAATAAAAGTTAATAATGTGTTACAAACAATAAGGCTTGTTTATAACTACATTACAACGCTGACTAGCCAACCTCAAGAACGGTAGACAACGTCTTGTTCCGTTTGTTTTAATTAAAATTAATCGTTACAGCTATTTCTTAACTACTAATTATTTTAATTATTTAATAACATTATTAATTACTAAGTACTAATTCGTTGTCAATATGTACAAAGTTCTAAAGGCACATTCAACGTAATAGGTTTTAATTTTTCAATGATTTGTCGTCCCGCAATTCTTTAACTCCCTTTCTTAAAAACAGGTTTGTTTACTAAGAAGTCAGTTTAGTTATAGATTAAATTAGACGATTTCTTAAATTATTAAATTGTATGGCTTAGCCAGTTAGTTTTATATTCACCCAAACATATTGCAACTTCTCCCAGCATTTCTTTAAACTCCTTAAAACTTAAAAATGATTTGAATTTTCCAAAAAATCACACATCAATGATAATATTCACAAACATATACAAAGCACCTTTGTGACGGCTTCCTCCTTGGGCTTTTATCATAATTAATATTAAGATTAAGGCACATTGGCATTGCCATATTTAAAACTTAAAATAAATAAATTACATAGACTTATTAACAAATTACAATCAAACAGAGAATAAAAATTTGCAAAAAATATGAGAATCCCAACAAGTGCACCATTTGGCCCGATATTAAAATTTCATCAATGAGCAATTAAATCATTTCCTTTCTTTTATCACAGTGGATCCAAGTTGGGGCCAAAGGTAATTTTATACTTAAAACAAACTAATAAACCAACACGCAAATTTACATTCAAATTCAAAGCTCAACTTCCTTCATTTCAAACCACTTTTCCTTTTTTACATACTCGTTACTCGACTCCTGTGAACCTCAGCTCAGTCATTCCATTCGTTTAATGTTGATTTGCCGTAAAACTGTAAATAATTCCCCTGGGGATTAAAAACTATATGTTATATTATAATTTAATTTTAATAGACGTAGAAATATTTTAAAGTATTTTTAAATGAATATTCTGATGATTGAATAAATTCAGAATTCAAATTGAATTCATCTTAAATTTCGTTCTTGTAATTTAATTAAAAAAATAAATAAGATGCAGACATTTTTGAAATATTTCTGAAAGACTTCTAAATGTTTTTAAAAAATGTAAATTAATTATGAAAATTCAAATTGAATGTTTTTTCCAAACACAAGGTTTAACCTTAGTATCAGGGGAACTATTTACAGTTTACCTGATAGATACATACAACCTGAATATTTGATAACGAGGTTAACCTTCATTCACATCCAAGATTTCTTTCTATACAATACAAAAGTACAATCCCACACCACTCGACTCCACGCTGCATTTAACCCTGTTGACTGTATGCAACAACTGTGTTTAGTTGTCTTTAGCAGTAAAATCCCGTTAGTTAATTTCCCTCATGCAAAGAGGATGTGAGTAAAAGTCTAAAAATAGACTTTGCCATACATTGCTCTCTCATTCTCGTGCACACATTTTTTCTTGAAATTGTCCGATGGGGACATTCCCGTGTGTCTGTCTGTCTGTCTCATCTTCAATGAATCCACCTAAGACCAAGTAAGTTTTACCCGACCCGACATTCGGTTAGAAATAACATTATTTTTTATGGCAGTGTTACCGAGTGGTTGTGGTTCCTTCGTCGGTGACTAATACTTTGACAAATCCATACACTTCCGCATTCATTCATTCTAATCTTTACCTAAACCTCTAAATACCATTTAGCTTTTCTAATTAAGCTAATTACATTCATGAGTTTTAATTAACGTTTTTAGAAATATTTCAGAAAACAAAGCTTTTAATCCAAGCCACCACCGACTCTTCTACAGTAGAATCCGACCAGTCTGCATTTTTCGCATAAGTGTTGGGGGTGGACTTTCGATTGGTCTGAGACGTCTAGTCCATCTGGTTTTTCAAGTGGTCTCTGTTTACAAATTTCAAATTAAAATTTTTAAATGTTACTTTTTTAAATATAAAAAATGTATTTTTTAAAAATATCCAACCTGTTTATGCGGATAGACATTAATATGACATTTAATACACTCTTGACCCATATTAGCCCAACTATTTCCCGACATCCACTTCCGTTTACACTTTGGACATTTATATTCACCAAAACACCTTTTCTTTCCTTGGTACGGAGTCATCCCATCCCCCTTGGGTCTTGCCTGCTTAAAATTACCATTGAAATAAAATTTCCAAAAAAAATTTTAAATTAAAATGTTTACTCAAAACTTTTACATTTATTACTTTGGGACAGTCCTTAATATAATGTCCTTTTTGAAAGCATAAATGACACAAGTAAGTTGAAGGTGGTCTTTTAATCTGTCTGTTGTCCATAAGACCCAAACTGAGATCCCCAAGTTGGTCAGCCAACTCATCTGTTTTCAAAAACCATGAAGTTAATGAACTTTAACCTTTGTAAGATTTATGGGTTAATAATAGAGGGAAAGATATTTACTTATGCTTGTATTCATGCCCACATGTCCATTGTTGAGGACATTGGCCAGAGAAGATAAACCAGAGGCTAGAGGGTTATAACATGAACCATGGTGGTGATGATGATGGTGGGGGAATCCGTTTGTGCCTGGTGGACCAAACCCATTAAAAGATGAGATGTGGGTTGCTTGTTGACCTGGACCTGATCCTCCGGGGTAGCCAAATTGGTGGCCTCCTACCCCTACCCCTCCACCTGGACCAGCTGAGTTCCATAGTTTCGCCTGAATTACATAGAGAATTAAAATAGGGTTTACTTTTCCTTTCTGGTATAATTATTCATGATGAGGTAACATTTTTCTCCATACGCCAGATTATCAGATTAAGTTTTGAAAAATCTTTGCGTTCAAATCTCTGAAAAACATAATTTTTTGACGAAATTCTCGGATTAAATTTTTGTGTTAAAGAACTTAACAAATTTTTCCTAAGGGTTTTTACAAGAAATATTTATAGAAATGTTTTTAAAAATAACCTACAATTTTTGAAGTTTTTAAGAACTTTGAAGCATTTAAAAATTACTTAGAAATATTTAAAGACAAAACACATCTCTTTGAAAACACGTTGTATAAATGAACATGCAAACTCTTATAAAATTGACTTTTAGATATGACATTCGAGAAATTTACATTTAAAATGTCATAATTTAGTTGGAGCATTTCGACATAAAAATATCAAAGAAATTTTCAAACACCAACATTTTTTATTCTTTTTTAAAACGCCACTCAAACATTCTAAAAAGTCTTAAAACACGAAATCCCTGTGACTGTACCTGATCCTGCTGATCAACTCCCAAGGTAAGATAAACCCAATTCATCAAATGTGCCTGAGGTGGATGGGGTTGATTGGGACCTCCCCCAGAAGCCATAGCTTGTTGTGTGGGTACAACTGATGATGACAACACAGGTGGCACATTCCCATTTAAAGGAACCACAGATGGTATGGGCATTAGCTCAATCACTAATTCTAAATCACACACTAAAACAAAAACCTCGTTCGATCCCAATTAATTTACAATTATTATAAACAACTAATTAATTTGAAACCCTATTTACAATTTTAAAAATAAATGTCCATTCCACACCGTCACAAAAAGAAGCCGGACGGATCTCCGACCGAACTTGCGGACCGGTTCACCTCCACTAAAGATAAGAAAATAGAATGCCCGTGTGTGGTGTTTCCAAAATGAACCACCATCACCACCATCGGGTTCAAAATGTATTACACAATATAATGGTAAAATACCCGGTATCACATTTTAAAAGTCGGATTTAAAGTCTCTTCACTTATATCTCTCTTGTGAAAGAAATCCTATCTGCCGGTTCGGTCTGATAGAAAAACTCCCCGAAAATCCGAATTTATCTGTCTTATCTTAAGGAAGTGTAATGTAACATTATGGGTATGTACATTATTACATGGATAAGATAGGATTTTTTATGCATCTTATATCTTAAGAAATGCATTTCTTCCCTTCATTATTATTAT
>JAQFZZ010001782.1:0-10153 GCA_034696405.1 Isotoma caerulea | reverse complement strand
GAATATTGGATTGGATTTATGAAAATGATGACTGGCAAGTGTATATCAACAGCTGCAAAATTATTTAAGAGCCAAATTATAATAATAGAATTTAATAATTTTATTTGCTGACAGTGACAACTTCAACTAGATTTTATTTCTCTTAGGCTGCATAATCTATTTTATATTTTATGTCGTAACTTTTCTTTTTAATGCCGTAAGTCAACCGATGATAAATATTGTCGATGATAATGCGTGCCTAAAATATTTTATGATGAAAATAGGGCTACACTAGATGTAATATTGTTTTAAAAATAGATCGTATACATTTGCATAAAATCTACCTAAAGACTTAAATTGGATATTAATGAAGAAGAATTACATTTAGGTAATTTAAGTAGGTAATTTAAGAACTTTTTAGCCATTGCACTTCTAAATTTAGAAATTGTACAATATCTCCTGCTTTATACAATTTAGCACATAAATAACTGCAAGATTGATTGAAATAATGAATATTTATATTCTAAAGAACCATGAACTAATCTTAGGATCAAAGATAGTCAAGTTTCTTGTATCATATCATGTGCCTATTTACGAATTTTAAACAATAAGTAAATGCAAATGTACTCACAAATCTAAAACTTTATAATCTCCATCTTCTATTCCTTCTTATTCACTTGCATGAATGAGTACTTCAAAAAAAGTATGATTTGCAAAAAAAGGGTTTAATTCAAGGTCAAAACATTATGAATACAATTGATAAACTCTTTAGTTAATCTTACTGCACTCTTCTTCACTAAACTCTGCAAAATATTATATCATGAGAAATTGTTCTCATATAAATTCACAAGGGATAATTTTGAAAACTAAAAAACACTCAAATGAAATGTACATTCAAAAATTACAATTTCTATATGTGTTTAATTTAATTAACCTTAAAATCACATACAAAAATAATAATTAATATCATTCCAATTAACTCACATGCGTTTTTATAAAAACACATCTACATCAACAAAACAAAAATAACGTTTTTTATTACTTATTGTAAATTTAAAAACATTCAATTGACCTTCAACTCATTTTCATTTCAATAAGTCACTCTCAATAAATAAAGCCAATAAACTGTCAACTGTGATAAAAATAACTCAATTCTTATCTCGTATAAATAACTCTTGACCTTTTACTTTGCACTTATATTTAAAATTTAAAGGACACTTTTTAATTCAATGTATAATCATTTAAATCCTCAAAATTAACTCAATTCTAAATTCAATCTTAATCTTAAGTAAAAAGTGAAAGTAACTTTCACTTTATTTTAAGTGGATTAAATACAATTTTATTTATTTTTACAAAAAAGCTTTAAAACATACCAAAAAACGTAAGTCCTTTCTCCAATAGCTTTCTCCACTAGATTTTTATTCTTCCCAAATAAATCCTTGCGTCCCCACACGGTCTTCTTTGTTTAGCCAACCGCAGATAACTAACTAACCACACACCAAAAAGATTTTCTTTTGTGTCAAATATATAACTGTTTCGCAGTAGGAAAGTTAATTTTATAACATGAACATCAAAGAGCAAAACTACTTCTCACAGGTTAGGTTTACGTGCCTTGTCTGTCCATTTACGTTTTTCTGTTTCGTTTCGTGTTTGTATTTTTCTTTACTTGGAAGATAGATGAAATGAAAGAGACTTCTACTATGTACAGACTATGGATTTAAATTGTAAGGTCAGTGTCATCATATCCCATCGTCATGTGGATTTTGGATTGGATTTTTCCTTAAAACCTGAGTGTGTGTACAATTGAGACTAAGAGAATGAGTGGACACACTACTACGGACATGCCATGTACAATTTGTACTCATGTTGAGTAGAAAACCATGCTCAAAACCATATTATATCCAATCCATACATATCCAACAAGTACTTTTTCCCATTTGGAAATACCATAGTTCTACGTAGCAGTAGCAAAGCAAAGTTAGATGCATACAATAGGAGTATTTTATATTAGACGTGTTTGAGACTAGGGATCTTGGGAATGTTTAGGGAATCAAAAGTATAATAATATATGAAATGAAAGGGTTATAGTTTGATATCATATAAAGTGTTTCCATCCGATGAGGTGCTTATTGAACGAGAAAAACATTCTCTCTAGTACTGAAAAGGTAGAGATGGGGCTCATTTCTATGTTCCATTTGGGCTTTGCTCATGGCCTAACCCCTAATAGTATAGAGATTGATATTTTTGTATGGAGTAAAAGTGTTGAGAGTTGAGGTTGAGATGAGAGTGGAATGGAAAGTACCTTTACATTTTGTGTTGTAACACTAGCAGTATGCATATAGAGAGTAAAGTCAAGCTGTCAACTCAGGAGTGCCATATTATTCATTATCCAGCAGAAAAACTGCTTTGCATAAATTTTACAGAGGAACATAATTATTGTTTTTGTTTTAACTAAAGCAGAAAAAAAAGACTTAAATATTGATATTGGATTAGTTGGGGATTGTTGATTTGAGGGTAAGTTGGGATTTGGTGAAAGTGGAGAAAGTCTTGAGACAGCTTTACATTCTAGTTTTTAATATAGCATTTAATTACAAATTAAGACATGGGAAAGTGAAAAGCGAAAGCAAACAAATTATGTACTAAAACGTTGTTAAATTTATAATCTCTTTACTTACTGATTTGAATATGAGCTATCCCTTGTTGTCAAATAATTTCATTACATAAGTTGTAGTTTATTTCGTAATTGTTTTGAATTATCGTATCTTAATTGCAAAGTTTAAAAATAAATTAAGTTTCATACATGTTTATTTTTTCAATTTTATGTACAAGGTTTCCAAAATTGGTTTATTTTATTTTTAATAAACGATTTAAATATAATTTACAATACTTTTTGATTTCAACTGTCTTAATTTTTACTTTTAGTACTTGGAAGCGTGGAATATAAGAAAAACCAAAAATCTATTAAGATCATTAACCTTATTTAACAGAGATATTAAACATGATGGACGTTGAAGAAAGGACAGTTTCATCAACCCTAGCTAAACTTGAGTTGGTGAAAGAAATTAAGTAAGTTTAACTTCATTTCCTAAAATCAAAATTAAATTTTTATTTTGGTATTTCATGAATTTTCAAAAGTCTTCAGCAACTAATTTCAGCGTTTATTTGTAAACTTGTTGATCAAAATTTCTACTCAGCCATATGTTCATCTGTACATAGGATAGAATTAAAACTAATCGAGCAATTTACATAATATGGACTTTGAACCTTTCCGATTAAAAACAAAATCATTCTTAGCAATCCCACCAAATCAACTAAATTTTGAAAACCGAAATAATTTGATGAAATAAGCCTCAGAATTTCACTTAAATCTATTTATACATTGAAAGATTTCATACTATGTAATTTTTTACTTTGTTTTATGAAATAGGTCTAAAACAATGCAGATGCTAAAAATGAAAGAACGTCTTTTGGATGAAATCGAACATTTTCGTAAGGAAGAAAGATGTTTACACGATTATCGGTCCGAAATGGAGATGCTTATGCAAGAGAAAATGGCACATGTTGAAGAACTTCGCCAAATTCATGCAGATATTAATTCTGTGAGTATTGTATTCAACTTTAACTCTCATGTGATATATTACAGTTATTTGTCAGTTTTTAAGCCATAAAAGTCGATAAAAGTTTAAATTCTACACTAGATTGCAATTTTTAATTGTTATTTGACCTATTTCATACAGTTCCGAAACCATTAATTCAATTAATGGGCTGTAAATTTAATTGTTTAATTGATAAAGATATTCGATAATTCTTGAAGAAAACTCACGTCTAAGCTAGATTCAACTATTATAGCTAAAAATGATAAAATCGAAAATTAATTAAAATAGTTCAAATTGTGACTTTAATAATTTATTCTTTAGATGGAATCTGTAATAAAACAATCAGAGCAATCCCGCACAAGAGCAATTGAAACAGCAAAAAGGCTTCATCAAGAATTTGGACCTGTCAAAGCAGAAGTGGACCGTCTTCGACAAGCATGTTTAGGACTTGAAAGACTACCAGAGTTACATGAAGAAGAACCATCCATCATTTCTTCAGAGTATGTTAAATTTTCATAATGATTCTAAAAACTTAGGTAATTAAAAATTTTTATGACAACTTTTAATTGAAATTACTCCTAGATTATTCGACCAACTCCCATCATGGTCACATAATCCACCTCAAAGAGAAGAAGTGATGCCTGGTATTCCATTCTCTCATTCACACTCGCATTCTCATTCTCATTCGCAACAACCATCCACACCTCAGGCTGCAGCTGCAGCGTATATAATGAGTCAAAATCCTTTAGCAATGATGCAATCTGCAGCGAAACAACAGCAGGAACGGCCCCCACCTCATATAGCACAGCATCCTCCTGGACCCACACCTCCATTCAGGTATACATTGTTAGTAAAATCAATTTAAAATCAGAAAATACCCTGTTTTACATTTGAGTTAGTTTTTTTCAAATTAATGAAGACTACAAAAGTCTGTGAATTAGTGTGAATGCTAAATAATGGAAATAAGAATAGCGTCAAGTTAAATTCAAAGATTAATACACAATCCTAAAAGACTAATGACGACTTTATAATTGTTGATCTTAACGAGGTACAAAATATAAACAAAATTGATGCATACCTTAGAACCTCTTATCATCAACAATCAGAATTAACCTATGATTATTAGCAAATTTAAGATGCAAAAAAAGCTAATGTGGCATTTAAAGTTCCTATCTGAAAAAAACATGAAATTCATAAGACTTGGTTTTTTCATTCAAAAATGGCTATAATTGTTAAATAACCTTTCTTTGGTTGAATATAGTACAGAATTTACAAAATTCCACAAAAAACTGTTACCTATATATGAAAAGAAAATAGATTTCAACCTATAAAATACAGCAGTTTCCTTTTAGCAAGATTCACAACTCCATTTTCCAACATCCCCAAGTGTCATATTTTAATTGACATATATGTCATCTCTTCCCAAGCTGTAATAATTAGACTATGAGTGACAACATAATATTTTATGACACTTCCAGCTACACTTTGACAGGCTTCTAGTTTTAATCCTGAGTTATTGTATTTAGCTTGTCATCAAAGTGTCGTAAGTCTGAGTGCGTGATGATGTACCAAAAATAATATTGTCACGCTATTATTTAATTCGATTCGGAAAGGCTTTTATAGAAATCAAGCTATAAAGCTTAGAGGGTAATGGAAACCATTATTTTTCTGCAATATGGACAAAGTATAGATATTTGCAACAAATTAAATTTACCATGTCGATTGTCCATGTCCTGTAATCAAATTACTATATAATGTCAGTCAGTCCCTCTATAGTAGTAATTTAATTTAGTGAATGTAAAGTTGTATTTTATTACTGTTTTTTATCACAGGCAACAGCCACCGCCCATGAAATCTTGTTTGTCATGCCATCAACAAATACACCGAAACGCACCGATATGTCCACTCTGCAAGGCTAAATCTCGGTCTAGAAATCCTAAGAAACCTAAAAAGAAGGAATGAACCTAATTGAGTGTATGTAATTTGGCAATGAAGACATAATTTTTAGCGTGTTTCGCAATGTTCAGCCTATACAAGGATTTTATCGATTTTTAAAGGATGTTATGGCTTCTTGACGATTTAAATCAGTATTACGTGTTACTTAACTGCTCGTTGACATGAATCATCAAATTTAATTATTAAATTTTTTAATTTCGGCAATGTTTCCTTTTTGAAATTGTGAATAAAGCGTACTCTGTATGTAATATTTAAGGTTTTGAGAGAATAATGCTTTTAAATTAGGCAGCTGCGTTTTAAAAGTAACAATTAAACTTCCAATTAGAATTAGCAGCTAAAATGTAAAAAGTTATATTTAACCGTAGACTAATGGATAAAAGTATTTCTTTGGTTTTGTACACTGCTAAATTCTTGTTAATAGAATATGTACAAACGTGTACACACCACACCCAATTGCCAAATTAATTTTACTTGAATTTTAAATTGCATATTTTCATTTGAAATGAAAAATCTAACAAAACAATGCATTTTAACTGCAACATTAAGTACTTCCGATATGTAACATTCTCAAAAGGCAGTATTATAAAATCTAATGTTAAATACTAAACAATAGGCATGTATAGAAAATGGTTTATGCATTTAATAGTAAAAATTATGAAATTGATCTTTTGTACATTGTATTGACAACAAATTTAATAAAATATCTGTTTGAAAGTTAATATCTTCAGTTTAATTCATTTTCTGTTCTTTGGAAATAACATGTAAGAATCTAAAAATAAAATCTCTTAAATTAAATTATCAATCTTGACTTTTGAAATTTTATTGTTTTACATGTTGTTCTATAATTATAAAGCACACATACAATTTCAACGAAAAAGCCCATGGTGCATTTAAAATTACATACAAAAAATATTAAGAAAAGTGCTTTTAAAATTAAAGGTAATTTCCTTAATTTCGAAAATAAATCTTTAAAAGATTTATCAAGCCAAACACATACATAATTTCCATGATGCTTTATCCGAAAAACGGTACCCTGCCTGTGGGTTCATTTGGGTGATGATGATACGGAGAATCGTTTTGGCAGAAAAATGGGCTTAGATAGAAAGTTGCATCTTGACTTTTAAGCGCCCGAACAGCTCGACAAGCGTCATTTAAAGTGTCAAGTCAAATTAAAAATGAAACATTTTCTCGGGTTATCTGATTATGATGATATGTTGCATATTGCATAACGTTGACATCAAGCTCATATTATGCATTATCGTTAATTGAACTATGATGTCATTGTCATGATTGATGTCAATCTGCACCTGACAGCACAAAGATAAGAAGTAATGTAACAGCGATTGGACCAATACAATGGATAAAATAGGTATTTTAAGAACTCATTGAAAGAAAAGTCTATATAAAATCTCATATTATTTGATTCTGCATTCCAAACTAATATTATTAAATAAAAGTTAAGCTTAAATCAAAATTTTAATTTATTAAGAATTTAAAATTTTTTAAAATTTAATTATGAAACTTAAAAAGCATCACGGTCCCATCTTAAGGACGGCTATATGGACCATTGCATGGATTGAATTAGTGAGACAATATTTTTTTTCAAATTCATTGTATTAATTTTTAAAGAATTGTAAATGAAATTAAATTAAAAATTGCAGATTTTTGATATAGCAATTTTCGTTTTTGCCCTCTATGTTTATTGGGAATCAGATAGAAAAGGTAAAGTTTAAGTTGTTTTTAAATGTTTATAAGTACAGTATAATATCATTCGCTAGAACTAAATGCTTTTTTGACCCATCTACAGCTAATTTTGCAGTAGTACTTGAACCCACAACACTTTTCGGGGTTTTATTAAGCGCTACTCTTTTATGCGGTGACCCAAAGACAGTAAGCATTGCATTAAAAATGTTGATTTTAATTTAAGTTAATCATTTAAGACAATTAATTGATTGTAAATGTTTTAAATTCCAGCCTGAAGAAAAAGGTTATGAAATATGGTTTCTATTTGCTGTCGCAAACTGTGTCATCCATTCTATATCAGTCACAGTCAATTTAACAACTAAAGATAATTACATTACTATCTGTATAGTTGCACTTGCTGCAATTCCATCAAGATCACTGATGATGGTTTTAGTTTTCCTGTATAGACGAAATTATTTACCAAAGTTCGTTTATCCTGGCATTCTTCCATTTTCAGAAGTTACTGTAAAAAATACTTCTGATGGATTTTATGGAAATGAAATTTCCGATAAAGTTAGAAATGCAGAAAGGGCTAAAGAAGTTAAGACAAAATATACTTCTGATGGATTTGATGGAAATAATGTCCCGGATGAGGTTAGAAATAAGAAAGCAACCAATTCCACTCATAACCCTTATGTGATCGGTTGGAATGTTCCACAACATGATAATCATATCAATACATACGATTCAAAAAGTGCAAATGTGACTGAGAAGGGATTTGAAATCGACAGACCAATCAGAAACGTTAAAACGTTTTCAACATCTTCATCAGATTCAGATTAATTATCAACAAAAAATGAAAAGTTAAAGTCCGATACGATATGTGCAATTTCCTTATGCCAATGCTGTGTAACAACCAAAAGTTATTTTTCTTATTGTAACAAGTACAAATGTTTGACACTAAAATAAAATAAATTGAATAGTTAAAAATAAATTTAGACTAGCAGTGGTTTTAACTTAAATCATTTCAATAACAACTTTACAGTGTATAAATAGATTGCTTAATGGAAATGGAAGCCAATTAAATTACTGCAATAAGCCAGCCACCATATTGACTGTCCACATGATAAAATAATTTAAAAAAAAACAATTTTTCTTGTTCTAAAGCAGAATTTACTACAATCTAAAATTATATCATTATCATTGCATGGATAATACATTGCGTAATATCCTGTCTGCTACGAGAAAATTGCACATCCTGAGCAAACTGCACTTAATTATTTTTTTCTTACTAAAAAATAGTCTTTAACTTCTGTAAGTCTGCTCTTAACCTTAACTAAAGACCAAATCCTTCTTCATCTTCACGGTAATTTTAACAATCATAATAAATAATAATATATTGTTATCTCCTTGTCACCATTTCGTTTTGTCCATGCAAAATCCACTAGAAATTGTATTGCAAGTAGTTAGCCTTAATTAATGTTTTCAAAAATATTTGCAAAATATTGTTTCTTTTTCTATATAATTGTGCACACCACTGCTAAGCTATATAATGCATTATCGCTTTTCTTAAGCCATATTATAAAAGGAAACATAAATTTTAACTCGTAATAGCAATAAACTTTTAGTGTTGGGTCACTCTTTCTTTAGCCATTATCATTTAAACCAGACATTTAACATTTAGTTTTTGTACACCAAAGCCAAGCCAAGACAAACGATATAAAAATGCCGTAACAAATGTGTCCAGTAGCATTTTTTGCATACTACATTACAAAGTCCATGTATACTCATAGAATAAATTGCATTTTGCAAATGACAAGGTTCTGCCATTAGGTTTAGCCTTAGATAATTCTTTTTTTAGTAGAATTGTAGAACTACTCCAATTTCATTATAAAAAAGGTAAAGGAAACGAGACAAGCTCATCAACTGCTAACATCCCATCTAAATCACAAAAGGCTATTGAAACCGTGAACAAGAACCTTCAAGGTATGAACCAGAATGACATTCATTTCATTACTCAAAAGACTCACAAGCAGTTTAATTTATTGCTACTTTACTACTTGGTTTAGTAAAATGCATACATACAAAATAAAATCCATACAACACTTTGAATGGGTTATTTTCTAGATTTTTTTGTGACGAACATTACATTATACATGCATTTTATTTTACTTTACTAGGTAGATTTCATTATCGTCATATCTATTGTTGGAATCTCTATAAAATAAATTGCCAGCTAGTACTAACTTCAATACACTTATCTTTGGTATCTTTTTGTGAAGTACCTTTCTACAAATGTTAGCTTACTTAATGCCTTATTTCCCCGAGGAGTCATTCAATACCCAGACCAGACCCGAGAGGTAACTAGAACTAGAACTACTAACAAACACATATTATATAAAGGGCAAGTCAGGCCACCACTATTGTATAATTGTAAAAGTGCATGAGGGGATAAATCCTTAATTTCTAAAGAAAAAGGCACAATTTTTTAGTACCAATACCTAAAAACTACAAGCTACTTTCTTAAATCTATAGTAGTTTGAGTACGGAGCAAAAGTGTCAGTTTTTGTCGGTCAAGTTAAATAATGTATTTCAAGTTGCACACGAAAAGCCTATTGACATCAACCATGATGTCGTCCAAACTCAAACCCATCCATAAAGTACAAGTACAATACAATACTTGCAATACCTCTTGTACATATCCAAACCAATCTTCCTGTCGTAGTTGTAACCTCTTATCTCACAACTACATTTTGTATTAAGTATGCAATATCCGAATTCATGCAAATTTGCAAGTTTTACTTTTTTCCTAAGAGAAATATACATTAAATTGTTTTCTTTCATACAGAAAGTAAAAAGTGCTTCTGGTCTGGTCACAAATTGACTTTAACTTAATTCCCAGAGAGAAATAATAATATGCATTTTACTTAAGGTACTAA
>JAQFZZ010001781.1:0-10153 GCA_034696405.1 Isotoma caerulea | reverse complement strand
ACAAACTGCTTACCTTTCTCCAGTCCCGTTTGAAGTGGGCATACAAAAATATATTATGTGAAGATACATTTTACATTATGATTAACATCCTCCTCAAATACGGTATTTTCCTTTCACTGCTTTCTCCACATGGTCTCAAATATGAATTACTGTTTCATAACCTGTGTGTAGTGTGTACAAACTCGCATTTGTGTACACACAGTCCTGTGGAATAATATTGGCCGAGGGTGTGCTCTATATACACATCGGTATTATATAGCTTCCACCACTGTGTATTTTTGTTGCGTACTTTCCGTATTTAATTTTTCTCCTTTTATAGCATTCTTCATCTTCTCTGTCCTGCTTTTTCCCCGACCGAAATGAAGTGTTAAAGTATGGATGGAGACTAATATTAAGTCTTCTTTTGCAAGCTGAAACATTTTATGTTTCGGGTGACCTGTTTTTATTTACAACGTTAGCTGGGCTGGCCTGGCGTGTGAAAGGGGGGCTCAAGTGCTTAAGTAACGTAAGTAAGTATGTGTAGGATATTATTATATTATGGGAAAAACAAGAGGAAAGGCCTGACTCCATTTTCCTCTGACTGATAATGATAACTTACTGCTTCCCTGGAACTCGTCTGCCATTTGAACTCTTTATGACGACACTCAACTCGCCTTATCCTTTTCTTCTCTTAACATTTACGGTTTAATAAAGCTACAAGAAAATTTTCTTTTTTTTTCTGTCTTAAAATTAAATACGGAAATGTGTTATGGTGAAAGGAACTAGAGTTAAGACCTGGGGTGAGAGTTGTATACATTATGTTTCACATACAACATATAAGTAATATATTTTTCTGGTGTTCAAATCGAGTCGAGAATTTTTTCCGACCTCAGAGTGTATTACGACACACCACAGTGTGAAATAAACTGTGGAATAACAATACTTACAAGGACAAGAGGGATGAGTTAAGATTAGCGTGTTATAAATGAATACTTTACTTCCGCCTTTATTCACCCCATTTTCTAACGTTGGTTAATGCTTCGCAGTCATCTTACATAATTTACTTCAAGGTAAATAATAGTCAGTAATATTTACCTCGTGTCGTGGTTCTTATCATTTGAGGCTTAGGACTGTCATGACGTTCTCTGGAAAGAAAGTATTTTACTTAATGTTACAATATTAACCATTTCATTTTACTTTATACTTTAAACTATAAGAAGGTAACCAGATGCTTTAGAGTTAATGCTAATGGTCTCCACATCATTGAATTTTCTCAGTGTGTATCATCTTCATGAAATTACAACCGAGCCGTATTGGGCGTAATGCCACCCTGTCACTTTATAAAACCGTCTCTCTTCTCTCTCCAGGGTTACAAGTCAAATAGAGAGAATTTGAAATATGAAAGGATGCGACAGTGTAAAGAATCGTTGGGTGAGTCAAGTCGACTGTATTAGATGACATCAGTCGTTCAAGATCAGTTGCTTGCACTGTCTACAAACCACTATACAACTAAGGTACTTACTATTTTAGAATGTTGTCAAGGAAAAGGCTACACGTACAACATGTAAAATGTGGAGTAGGAAAGAAGTGCAACTTGATGGGCACTGGGTGTCTCGTAAATTGGAACTAATTTGACTACCAGTCAGCCCCAGCAATATAAAATGGCATCGAAAAATTACTCGGCGTATTTTCACTTCTCTTTCCTCCCTTAAAGTAATGTAACAAAAAGTAAAGTAAGGAGGAAAACTATGCAAGAGAACAAATTGTATCTGTACACATAGCAATACAAAACAAAATGTGCAGCTGCTCTGCAACTTTTAAAAGCATTTCTTTCTTCTTCCTTCACGTACCAGAGAGTAAAAGAGTAAGAGTCCCATACATACCACCATCATTGCTGAACTGATCTTGATGGGTCATACTTACCATATTGTATGCTGCTGTACTCACGTCGCATCTTTTCCACTGTTATGTTGTTGTTGGAAACATTTACTTAAAAGAACAGTAGGAAGGAACCCGAAGGAGAAAAACTTGAAAAAGCAGTAAGTAAGGCTAGAGCTTTGGGAGAAGTGCGTCGAGATAAATATAAAACTTTGTTGTAGAATGAGATAAAAAATTTAGAGAATGTGGAAGAGAATTTCTAAGGAAATCGATACTGCATGCTTGAACGAGTTATGGTTCCTAGTTTTCTGACACATATGTCTTCCTGTCTTCTTCACATCTTCCCTATTCTCTTTTTCTGATAGAAGAACACAAGGATATGAACTGAGAGAGTCTTCGTTCCTTGTTTTTGCAACATTTCTTTATATCCATTTAGGAGATTCTGCTAGGAGAAAGATACTCAGTTCCATTCACTTCTTCCACCATCAAATCCATCCCGATGGGATCTTTTTTTACTCGTGATGGTAAACTTCCAGCCCGCACACGCACTAAACACACACAGCGTTAAAAGCGCCAAAGACATTGATGTACCGTATATGTATAGTCTAGATAAGTTATCTGTATTATTGCTACAGTTTTTATATGAAGGTTAGGCAATACTCATGCTGGTTTGGTTTGGTAGTGGATCTTTTCCTTGGTTTTGTCTGAAAATGGTACGTAGTCAGCCTGTCCTGTCGGTGTGTAGTCCAGCAGTAGACACTTTCATTCCAAATCGTCTTTGTCAGTCGATCATTTTTCGATGAGTCTTGTCATCGGGAACATTTTCTCCCTTGTGTCTACTTTCTTTCCTTGAGATATAACAATGGGGAAGAAATTATTGGAAAAGATTTGTAACAAACGTACTAAAGAACCATTCCTTCTGATTGGTTAAAGAGAAAGGAAATACTTTCTCTGAAAACTTCCGTCATCCACTATGATTTTATATCTTATGGCAAATAAATATCGTCTTAAAGAGATGTCCAAAAAACACGTGCTCTATTTGGGTGCTACTTTGCACAATAAAAACTACCTTTTGAGTTAAACGGGTGTTTTAAGTCGCTTTTGGACATTTGGCAGCGGCAGCTATGGGCTCGATGAACAGTGCAATCGACACGACGCTGTCAATACTTTTGGGCGATTCGGTCTAGATGCACCCTTTCGACACGTATTTTTTGGACAAATCCTTAAGATTATGCCTATACTTTTTGAACGTTATATTCTCTCTCTTCCGTCAAAGTTTATACTGACCATGCATGCATGTGATGTGGGTAATCTTCAAGGTTACTTTTGTTTTGTAAGTCTCATCAAAAATCGCCCCTTTATCTGTTTTTCAACCTTTAGTAAAGGAAACACATGTGCGTAGATGCGTACTGTGCATTACTTTTCAGATTTAGAATTGGTAGTCTGGGGGCTATTATTGAGAACATGGCAATCATATTAAGGATGATCTTATGTTATTTTTCCCCATACAAATTGTACCTGTATACGTCAGTATACGATACTAAAGATGATTTCTTGAGTAGCTCCTGGCTATAGCTTGTTACTAGTGGAATTTAGCTAACTTAACTTCTCACGGAGTAAAGAAAGATTCTTTTTTCTTGCTACTTAGACAAGTATTCTTCCTTTAGTTTTGATAATGGTGGTGGGTGGTAAAGATTTTCCAAGTAATTTCTATGTGTCGAGGAATTTAGGGCTTAACTTTAGGGCAAAGACTTTGCTTTTGCTAGTTTAGTGTGTGTGTGTGTGGCTTGACTTGGCTTGCAAGGGTGGGTTCTTTACTGTATCCAAACAACCATTCTTTGTGGATAAGTACAAAGAAAGCCTTGGGGTTAAAATCGGATGTGTCTTTCTTATGTGTTTTCTTCTTCAACCTAATAATCATATAGGCAGATTATGTATGTATTGAAAGAAATAATGTTATTGGATGTATATGGCAAGAGAAAGTTGAAGAAGATCTGGATGGAAGATGCAATGTAAGTAATGCAATAAAGAGATTTCGGATTACATTTTACTTTAAGGAGAAAGAGCCAAGTACACTTAAGTCAAACCCAAAGAGTCACGGTAGTAAGCAGAGGCTGAATGTTCCATTATGTTAGCTAAGAATAATTAATGGATTCTTATCCCTCTGATGAATGTCTCTCTCTAGGCCCAAGTCAGCTAATCGATATTAATTTAATCGAAGAAATCTCTCCGCCTGTAATACTCTTAATACACTAAGGATCTTTTTGGACAGTGAATTACACTGTTTTTGGTGAAAGTGTAACATTAACCCTTTGGTTTTTGTACATAAGGCTTTTGCGGTCACACACAAGCTGGGCTTTATATTCTTAGAATTCCTTGTTCAAAATCTACTTTGTGCTTTGATTTCCCATTGAAATATGTAAGCTTTCATTTTGCTTGGAAATTTTTAAGTCTTTTAACGATATACTATTGAATGGGAAATGTGAACTAACAATGTATTTATTTTCTTGTGTTACAGGAACAAAGTCACAAGTCATACAGACCCTTCTGTGTTCTTACGTTTCGGCTGAACTACTTAATTCATGGATTGGAACCGCTGGGTTATCATCTTATTAATGTCATACTTCATGTCATCGTCTGCGTTTTGTACTTCAGGTAAGACAAAATCATTCAATTTTTTATGTCGACGAATTTTGCGAATGTATATTTTAGGTTTTTTTTGTACAAATTTAGCTCCCATGTAAATTTTGAATGTATAGATTTAAAACTAATGCTCTTTACTTCTGATAGGGTATTCATTTTGTTCTGTCATTCAGATAAGCAAATTTTATATAATTTTAGTAGAAAAAACAATGTATTACATAGAGAGGAAACCACGCAGCTACTATAATGTTTATAAAAATAACATTCGATGGTAAAATAATGATGATGGCAAAAAGCCTTAATGGTCCATATATTGTTATACAGCTTGGAAGAAATAGAAAGTACAAAGAAAGTACTTAAATGTACCTTAATATTAGGGATTCCTATTTCATATTTTTTGAAAGTGTAGAGTTCAGTGGGTCTGTTTTCAAATAAGGGATGAAATAATGGTTATTTTGTAAAAATAAAGATGTGTATTCAGACAGAAGTAACTTATTACTTGAGCTAGAAAAGAAAATGTATTTGGAGTGGAGTAATAGGAGTAAGTTGTAAATTAGTATCTATAACAAGATGTAGTAGTAAGTTGAACAAGGATTGATCCAAGGGAGTCAGAACTGACATGTCTTTTACCAAAATGATGAGTTGTTTGAAAAAAGGACATAACACTTGACTAGAGCTAGTCCATGAGATCAACGGAGCATGGAAGGATGAAAAATGATCTTATGGAAAATAGAACCATCAAAAAGCCGACATTTGAAAATGTTTCTCCAATTTATTTCACAGACTTTGTTCCATGTTTCTACCCGAACTGGGAAGTTTCGTTGCAGCCATTTTGTTCTCTGTGCACCCGATCCACACGGAAGCTGTAAGTTTCGCATATTTTTGACAATTTCTTTCATTTTCAGAACAGAGAGTAAAATAAAATAAAATAAAAATATAAAAAAGTGAGTACGCAACGAAAGAAAAAGAAAAAAGACAGTTAAGTCTGAAATAAAAAGTATAATATGAAATAAAGTGTAACAACACATCAGAAAAAGAGAGGATGTTACCTTTTATTGCTTTTTTAGTCTAATTCCCTTCGTACAACTTCAATCTAAAAGACATTACGAAAGCCGATTACTTTTCCTTGAGTGGTTTGTTTCTCTTACATCTTTCGAGCATAAAGACTCAAAGATTGTCAAAAAGCAAATCTTTCTTCTCATAAAACCATTTTGTTTATTATTCTAAGATTTGCTTTTTTTCCTATTGCCCTGCCATAAGGTATAACATTCCAAATGTGAAAGCAATGTGTAACTATATAATATGTGCACATACAATAACTTCCTCTGTACTATATACACTTTATATACTCTCTGTAATAATATGTATCCGCGTGATTGCCCCCCATAATCGTTTCTCATGAAACATGCTTCATGTCTTCCATAAATCCCTCACTTTCAACATCCTACCTAATGCCTTTCTCTTGATATTATGATGGAAGTTAAGTGTACTAACTTGGTAGATAAGGAATTCATTGGTTGCAAAACCGCAGTTCACAGTGGCTAAAAGTGCCAATGTTCAATGTGAAAGGGTCAGTCACTCTCAATCACATAGAGCGAAGTCTCTCCTATGACCCTCAATTTACAGTTGCTTTAGATATTTCACTTTTTCAATGACCACCATCACCATGAAAAGCGATGCTACTATTAGGGACTAGAACAACAATTGAACTTTTGATATGCTTATGACTATGACGCACATAGCTTAGAAAGAACAACATTTCTCCAATTACTTTTTCTATCTCATTCATAACGGATACAATAACACTTCAAGCTTAAAAGGTTAAAGGTCTGTCACGCTATTATATTCAACATGTATTGTTATTACAGGATGGAGTTTACTTTTTAAACTCAAATCCTCTGCATATTATCTATCCGCAACTTAGATTAGTATCTTTAAGCCATTTGGGAAAAAGCAATAAGGTTGATGGCTCTAAAAGTTTGTTGGACAGTTGGGCATTTGATTTCTATTGCATTTTAACATTTGAACCACTTTCTTTCACATGGGTTAGAAGGTTGCAAAAATAATAATATTTTCTTTTGGAAACACCCCTAAAATGTAATTTATTAACTGGAAGATTCCAATGTGTATCAAAAGTAAAGCAATTTACAAGTAATCATACAGGGTGTATAGTAATATAACATCCATGTATTGTATTGTATTATATCTATGGTATTCATAAAATCAAAACAAAATAGTTGTAGAGTCCGGTAAAATAAAACAAAAAATCGATAGAAACCATATAAGACATGATTTTTTGTATTTTCTTTCGCAGAAGATAATCGATCTATTGGGTTTTATTCACATCACTTCATCCTAACAGCATAATTCATCTTGGCCACCGTCCATCATATCAAATATCAGGAGAGAAAGGAAGGGAAAAAAGTTACAATGAAATATGTTATGGTTGGTTGACTCAGAGAAAAGTATTAAGTATCAGAGTAAAGTCTACTCTGTACCATTAGCTCATCCAAAGATACAGCCCAAGAAGAATTTCTCGATGAAATGAAGGCACACACTCACATCACATACGAAAGACACCAGGGACTTGGTCTGTCTGTCTGTGCTTTTAGGTATTTTTGTACCTTTCCTTCACTCCTTCATTATCAGACAGATCCATCCATCGTAAATGGATAAATGGAGTTTCTGAACCTTCCGTCAAGATGTGAATTGTAGATCGTTTTATCTATCCTTTTTTTTATTTCTATCTATCTCTACAGTATTAATTCTGCTTTCACAGAAGAAATAAATATTCCCAGCGATGCCTTTAAAAACGGGGTAAATCTACTTCCGGTCGAGATTATAATACCTGTCCTATATATTTTTACTTGTATTGTATATCGTGTAGATTAGCCAGTTAGCATTGTATTACAACCTAGTGTAGTTAGAGTTCTTTTACTCTAACGATGTAGCAAATCTGTATGGACAGAACGATGATAAAAAATCAACGAAGCTTTAACACGCTGTAAGTAAAAGTACATAAGGGAAAAGGACCCTGCTGACTACCTAGTACGTGCGCATTTACCCATGAGAAAGGATCCTAAAGTTGGTCAGACATTTCAAGTTGGAAGTTGGAAGTCGATACTGTATTATTTTCATGAGAGGTTACTTTCCACAAATAGTGCTAATAGGATAGGAAGGACACACACACACACCGTAGAAGAATTTAAGAAAGAGTAACATATCATACCATAATATACAATGATGTTACGTTTCTGTGTGTACTTTCTCCTTTGAATTTCTATATAGTAGAAGGCGATGCGATATCGACGACTTTATCATGAAGTGACACTCTCTTGATCCGAAATGAATCATGTCCTCACTCCTTGTTCTGTTCAAATTCTTTGTCATCCTCACCCTTTGTCTCTTTCATCCTGACTGTTTTACTCAAGATACTATAATAGCCCACTACGTGGTGTCTTGTCTTGTATAAAACAGTGTTGACTCCCTTTCTAATACTTAACTAGACAGATCTAATACTTTATGTGTCTCGCAATCACCTCGGTGTCGGTGAAAGCAACGATGGGAGGATGATTATGAGGATGATGATGATGATGATGATAATGATTGTTTAGGCTTCTATTAATGGCCTTGTGTAGAAGACAACAGCGAGATATCACCAGTCAAACAGACTGTTAAGCTCTTTAATACTTGTATACCACCTTCCACCACTGCCACTATCTATCTATATCTTTTCAAATCTTCATTTTAATATATGTATAGATGGGTAGTAGTAGATGTATAATATAATCAATCAGAATTTAACAAACGTTATTTTCCTAGCTTAGAGGATTAAAAGAGCTCTACTGATTTAAGAAGGAATCTGAGTAATTATTTTCCTATTATGCATCTAGCTCCTTTTACATTCGACTAGATCAGGGTTCATCGACTTTGATGAATCATTGTGTATAAAATATAGCGAAGGGTACAAGGACGCAAGATGATAATAATAGAAAATCAAATGAACAATAGATTGTCATCCGATATTATTTATTGCTGGAATGAGCTTTAGTAGAGAGGAGAGAGGGATATATTTCTTCCCTAATGCTGCTTGCTGTCCATGTTGATTCCATGCCAAAACTTGTAACAAGCATTGTACCCTTTTGAAAGATAGTTGGCAAGGAACTAGCGGGTAAAAGCCAATTCTTTTGTGTTACTGGAAATGAATTAATCAAACAATCAGTCCCACCCATTACAAATCAAGAAACTGACAGACAGTCTGACGTGACAGGAAGGACAAGATGACAGGCGGGCATTTTAGATGTGATAAGTACCAGTAGAGTCTACAGATCTCTTTTTCTTTTTACAAGTCAATACAAATGCTTCTTCTTGTAGGAAATGGGAAAGTTTTTCTTGTTTTGTATTTTCATCGTGACACATCTTCATTTGTTCAAAACTTTTGAGAGAAATTGTAAAATAAAAAAATCATGTTTTATGACATTTAATTCTTATTGAAAAACATACGAGAATAACTTAATGCCTATTAGCCACGCTTGGAATAGTTAGGTTCGTTTTGACATTTTATTTTTAATACATTTTCTTCAAAGAATGAGAAAAACCAAGAGAAATCCAAAATAAAGGAAAATCCAGTAAAAGAACAAAAAAAATTAGGAGTAAAGTTTATTGGAAACAAGTTCTGAGACTATTGCTTATTGCTTCCTTCCAAACCATGTGTTTTATTATACCTTATTTAACTATTAGTTTACTACAAAGTTACTACCTTTATCAAAAAAAGTATTTCCAGGAGAGAGCATATTGCTTCACCATTTATTATCCCCATTTACTATATACTGTGACTACGATGTAAATGAAGATAATGCAACGTGATGAAAGCGCAGTAAAGTATAGGAAAAGTACGGTTTTTCAGTGGGTGAGTATAAATGTCTGTAGGTACTTTCTCTTCCTATTCGTTTGATAGAGGTTGAATCCACAAAAAGAGCAGTAAAGTAAGTAAATGTAAAATAAAATCTGTGTGCCGAACACATAAAGACTTTCGTAGTGGTAGAATAAAAGACAATTTTGATTCCCTTTTATAATACAATCATTTCACCCTTTTAGTTGAATGCAGAATCATAATGGGAATCCATATTTTTTATCTTTAGCTTTACTACCAATTTGATTAAGCATAAAATCCTTAGAGGTAAATACCCACCTATCAGCCACCACCACTTCAGGCGGTTAGGTTTATCTAATTTTATTATGAATTCCTTTCAACAGTCCTTTGATGATTTCTTTCACCTGGAATCACTTTGATACAATCGCTTTAATACACTTTCCTTTCTATATTCCTTTGTTATGCAACATCTGTATACCCTTCCGATTATAGGCAGAATGCAAAGTTATGTCTCAAATAAACTCTATTCATTTACTTCATCAGTAATGTGGTTTCTTTTACACTCTTCAACAAACTACTATTTCATCCTCTTTATGTCTAATATTTTTTATCTCATGCTCATTTACTCCCCTAATCAACAAGTTATTTGAGATTTGAAAACATTGTAAAATGTTTAAAGGAATATTAACAAAACCTACAGAAAATTAACAAAACATATTTCTGTCAATATAGGGAGAGATAAATTGTGAGTATTCGATTGTCTTTATAATTAATATTAGT
>JAQFZZ010001780.1:0-10153 GCA_034696405.1 Isotoma caerulea | reverse complement strand
AAGCGATTACCTTGGCATTAAATCCCTTGTACTTTCCCGTGGATACGTCTTCATTAAAAATGAATTTTATACTTGAAAATTTTAAATACAACGCTTATTTAATTAGAATCATGCAACCATACACTTTTAAGTTGTAACTATAACTGTTTCCCTTTGTCGATGGTTGATTGGAGTAGTATGGGGTAGTAATATGAAATTTAAAACCTTACAAACTTCTTCGATGCTTGTGCTTTAAAGTCTTTTGGGAGTCACTTTCTACATGCGTATGATGCGTTCATGACATTTTAGAAAAGCGATGGTGTGTGGTGTACATTTGCACCCGTGAAAAAAAAGCATTGAAGTCGGCTTTAATTAACCAATCTTCCGAGATGAAACGTGCGTGATGTCCACCTTAATTCATCCCAAAGGATTTCTAGGTATATTTTCCCCATAATTTATGAACGATAAATTTTATGGAAAGTTGGTATTGTTGTTTTTGGTTGTTTTACGTGAAAAAGAATGAATGTGAAAAACAACTGTAAATATTTAAGAGACGGGTGGATGCCACCTATGAATCAGTGTGGGTCTCATATTACTTGCCCGCCTTATTCGCCGCCTTTTACAAAATTTGCGGCTAACGCTCACATTATTAATACCCGGTGTCCTTTTCTTGAGAGATTTCCTTCACACGCACTTACTTATTTATAATGTATAATAAAAGTTAAATACAAAATAAATAAAGTAACAAGGAAATAAACGTTGGTGCGGGTGGTTTTTTAAATTAGTGTCATCGACATCGTTAAGTTAAAAATAATTAAAAACTATCTAGTTTCAGCTCGTTTTTTACATTTTTAAAAACGTATAAAGACTAAAGAAATAAAAAAAATTATTCCAATGTGATAGTCTTCATCACTTATTGATTCCAATCCAACATTTGCAATTATTTCTACAGTGCAGTACACAGTAAGTATATTTGTATCAAGACAAAAAAACAGTCAACAGTGGATGAAGTGATAAGTGATCGAAAGTGGAAATTGTGGAAAGTAGCTGAAGTGACTCTGGTTTCATGTAATTAAGCAAGTCATAAAAGTTAGTTCTTTGGAAGAAGAGGTCCGAAATAAGAAATGAAGGTTTTGGATAAAGGAGCCCCCTTCGCCACGGATGTGGAAGTAGGAACAGGAGTGTTGTGGCTTCCTTATAAAAATATACAGGAAATTGTAACAAAGTCTATAGTTGACTCAAGCACAGAAGCTGTTGTAGAATTGGAAAACTGTGTTCGGAAATATAAACCAGATTTTATCAATTTTCTTCATTATCGAGTAAGCTTTACATTTCATAATTTAGTGAAATGTAAATATGAAATGGTACATCTAGACACAAATTAATTCATTGTGTTTCCTTTGAAATAGGGACGAAGCCCATCGGATAGAGAGATACTGAAGAAAGCCATAGCAGAAGGGATATACCTTAAAGGCCATGATGCCAAACAATCTCTCAATCCTCAGATTGTTAATGAGACGATGCTTCTCGCTGATATTTTTGATATCAACGAGTTTCTCGCCCTAGATCTTTTGGTCACTGGTATGCCACCATAAAGTTTTCTTATGAAAAAATTAATGATGTTGCTTAGTGTATTTTGTATTAATTAAAAAGTATTATGTATCATGTATAGCTGAATCAATTCGAGATGAGTACCCAGGCTGGGCAAGGGGTCTTGTAGCAGTTCTATTATATTATGAAGGTCGTTTGTCTATGATTCAAACTGTTACATCGATGGTCACTACAATACCGGGGAATACTTGGGTTCATCATGGCTATCCTAGGGTGTACCAGGTCTTCAAGACTGTTTTGAATCTAATCTTTAAGGATGACATGATGGATAACTTAATTGGTAATAAAAAGTTTTTATTTTATTTTACTGTTTGCTGAAAAGTTGGTTCATTTAGCAAGTAATTGTATAATATTTCTTTTGGGACTTCAGTCCTTTTTGAGAAAAGCGACATCAAGATCCAATGGGAACTATTGGACACTAATCTTGCACTGGGAGACTGGCGACATAGACTTGAAGTTAATAAAATGCTGCACGGAATTCGTGAAGGAATTGCTTTCATAATTTTTGCAATGTCTGCCCAACACCCACTTGCTTGGAAAGATACATTAAGGTGAGTAAATACAATTGATGGTATACAATTTTAGGAATTGAAAATATACAGGAACTATTATTGAATTTCTTTGTTGATTTTTATTTCTAGACTTGTTGAGTTCTTTAAAAGCTACATTCGTCCAGAGGAAGACTTCGTGATAGGCAAATCGGAAGTGTTTTTACTGTCAGCTGTGCTGGTTAGTATTTCAAGCAACCTGAGTCTTCCAAATTTTAATCATGACTTTGCTAAGGAGCTACAGAAGTATTTGAAAGACACTGAACAAAAAGCAGACGAAACTAACGGCTTTAAATGTGTTGAAGTTTTTGAATTTATTCGTTTGGTTTACTATACTCGGATTTATAAAGCAGTCTCCGAGACGAGCATTAACTCCATTGAAGGGATGGAATTTCCCAACGACTTAATGAAGGATGACGAAGACTTTTACTTCAAAAAAGATCTATTCGCGTTCTTAAGAGATCGCATTTTTTGTGAACCTTTAATTTTTACCTGTGAAGAAAATGTTATGAAAAGTTTCCACGGTTTGTTCACGGATTTCATAAGTTACATGCCTATGAAAGTAAAGGAAATGAAAATTCGATCTGAAGATGCTGCAAAAACTGCCACTCTTTACCATAATCAAGGGTTCGGGCGTCCACCTAACCTGCCTCAAGATTATGAAAACTTTCTCGAGTGTCTTGGATCATTTTACTCTGAAGATGTCCTTGGTCTTACGTACGATTTTTTCAACCCTGACGTTCAGTTCCTCGCATTGAATAAATTGGCACGAGGTGCTTGCATTGATTCTCCAGCCATGTTTGTCCCTAATGCATATTTAATGAAAGGATTGGCTCGCAGCTCTCCAAACGACGTGTTTGATTTGTTAAAACAAAACGGCCATAATTTCTCATTTGAACACTTCTTTGAATCTATTATGAAGTATTTATCCAATTTTGGTGCCAATCAACCTGGATTTAACGGGCCATCATTGTATACAAGTGAAGCATTTCAGAAGGTAGTGATGGATTCAATGCGTATCTCAATTAATCCAGCTGAAATACATGGAATTTGTGCATATCTGGATCTTGTAAAAACACTCTGTGACAATTCAGAAAAAGTTAAAAGCTTTTTCACTAACCAAAAGCTTCATTGGGTTCGTATTAATCTTTCAACAGCAAAAGTCAGGGCTATTCCCCGTGACATTAGAGCAAAGATGATAAGTACAGCTGCTTCGATGATATCTCCGCAATGCAGTCCAGAAACTAGCAATAGCCTGTGGGAAATGTTCTACAGTATTCGACTTATCGGACAAGAAAATGGTGACCTGAAGGTAATCGTTGTATACATTGTAATCCAAATATATGATTTTTATAAACATAGTGCATAGGTGTTTTATTTGAAATTATTACTTTTAAAAATAGGATGAACTAGATGAGCATGAGACAAGACTGGAAATGTATCCTTTGACAATAAGCATGTTAAAATTGTTGGATGCCTTAGTCAATGCTAGATTCAAGCAGAATGATGAAGGTGTTGATATTGAACTACTGGATAGGTCAGGCAACTTGGACAGTGGAGCTTTTGACCCATATGTGGTCTACATTAGAGATTATGTATTGCTAAAAGCCTTTTATCGCTCATACAAAGATATGAATGAGCGATGGGAAATCAGTTCACTGGCTATCGAAATCTTGTCTAAGCTTCTAGACTGTGTACCTCAACTAATGTTTCAGCTACTCTGTGGATCGCCTCTATTAAGAACGGTAAATAGACTTGTTTTGATTTCTATACTTCAGTGCAATGAACATGTATTTCGTGTGTAACACTAAACTGTATTTTTCACTTCGACTTAGGTTCTTACAACAATAGTCGACTGCGTACGAGTGCGAGAGGGATCTCAAGAAGATATTGCTCAAGTAGATCGATGCAGCTTTGCTTGTTTAACACTTGTTAAAAGAGCTCTACAGCGTCAAAACCGTTATATGCATCGTAGGGATTTGGCCACGGGAAGAGTAAGTTTTTAACAGAAAGGAATTAAAAACTGTTGGTGTTTTTCATGTGAGAAAACTTTCGGTACTTAAATGTTGTTTTGTCGTTATTGTTACTTGCGAAGGACTCGGTGATAATTGGGATGCAGGAGCTGTTAATGAAAGTCATATCAGAAACTGGGAGACCAGAATTCATGCTTGCGATTCTTAAGTACGTTTTAAATGACAAGTAGTTGATTCTTTCATATATAATTGTTCATACTAACAATAAGTGATTGTTAATTAATTTTTTTAGATTTGTCGATACTTTGCAATCGGAAACTCATAAGCAAGCTGCGCTGGACATTTTAGCCCTGACACTAACAGATAGGGATGATGTTGATGCTCATCTATACGCTGCTGTGATTTCCGATGCGAATCTAACGTCGGTACTGCGACATACATTTAGTAGTTCATTGTATGAATCCAGTGACAATGATGATATCAGGAAGTTGATATTACAAATTATTAGAGTCAGTGTTGTACATTCAGTTCCAAATTTTGCAATGCTTCTGCTTGGAGTGGATAAAAAAGTTGATTTCCAAAATCCAGGTGTGGCTAATTTATGATTTTATAAACCATAAAGAAATGAATTTTATTAAATAACAAAATTACTTAAGTTCCAATTTTTTTTAAAAAGGGGTTGCAGGATACCCACGAACTGTACTTCACGCAATTTTAGATAATGCACCAAATTTACCTGATGCTTTTTCAACGCTGCTTACACTTGCTCGAGACCCTCGATTATGGAATCCACTGTTGAGATATCTTAAGTCAAACCATTTCTTCAGTGATTTCTTCAAAAAGAGCTTTCCATCAGCCGCTATGTCTTTGGAAGACGTCGGTTACCTGTTGAAATGTATTGCTGTGGAATTAAAAACATCTCCTCAACCGGGACAGTTAGCAATTACTTTGATCGATGAAGAATGTGGAAAGTTTCAAGAAGTACTTAATATGCTGGAATTGGATCAACAATCTTTAGACTTGCCTGAACTGGAATTCTTCGAGTCTGAGATGATTATGCAGGTTTGCAAATTAACAAATGATAGATTATTATTTATTTTCCTTTAACTTGACAAGTAGATTTTTCAGCATCAATGTATTACAAACCTTTTTATTGTTAAACAGGCAATGAAACTATGTGAGTACTTCGACACACGACTGAAGATAAGGCTTATAAAAGTAGACATGCTGGAAACCATGCTTAAAGATGAAATTGCCAAATTAGAAAGAAATACAGTTTTGCGACTACGTCACACAGTTTATGGTGAAGCAAAAGTAAGATTACTTCGAAAAAAATATGAAGGATAATACTTTTTGGTGAGATGTGACCAGTAATTAATATATTTCAATTCTAACACAGGAAATTGCCATGTTTGCACGTCAGTTGAATGACAGCAGATGCCGAGAAGCTTCGAAAGTCATTATGTTCGATGGATGGAGGCAGTGCCTTGAGATACTTGTATTGACTCCTAGTACCCTTAAATTAGCCGGAGTTGATTATGTCACCAGCATTCTTCGTATACTGCTAATTAAAGTAGTGGGAACATCTTCGCCAGCCGAATTCCTATGTCGTCTAGGGGCCGAGACAGTTTTAACACTCTGTGCAGTAATGGCCACTTTCAATGATGATGTGAACTCCACAACGCTGAATGTGATACTTGGCTACATGTGCAAGTGGATTTCAGAAGAACAGTCACCTCGTGTACGAGCCACACTGTATGCGTCTATTTTGTACGTTGTTCGAATGTTCAAAGATGCTAATGAAGCGGGAAGTGCGTGTGTGAACTCATTTTCGCTGATCCTGGATCATCTTTGCAAGGATTGCTGTCAGTCACCTGAAATAGGGAAAATGCAAGCAATGTATCTCATGGGAGAAATAATTCGACTAACAACTGCCAGAGGTTTAGGTGGGGAGTATTTTGGTAGTAATGAGTTAAATTTTCAGAGAAAGGAATTTTGTGTACAAAGTTTCATTTCCGCAACGCCAAAGAAGACTAGTGGCCCAGAATCTGCCAATCAGTCTGCTTTTAATCAAAGTCAAATCGCTGGAGCTGGTGATCGTTCCATGTCCGAATCTTTCGGAAATACAAGTATGGGTGCTTCCAACAGCAAATTGCAAAGTGCCACGAATCTTAATTCGTCCCAATTTTCGCCGTATAAGTTTGGAACTGGTTCCCGTCGAGTTGCAGACTTCTTGCCTGCACACTCAAACATCATGACATACATGTTTGCGAAAGGATTCCTTGGAAATTTGGTCGAAGCAATTGTTGTAATGGATGACGCAGACCTCGTTCAGCTATTTTCTAATCAACCTATGGAAAATCATATGAAATCCCTCTTTGTATTTGAAGCGAAGATGTCTCTTTTATCCCGATTCGCTGCTACTGGACAAAAAGCTATTCTTCTGCTCATGGATATTAATGTAGTGCACAAGTTATCAGATATGCGCGTATTTGAAATTCGCTACTATCAAGATGAGGTATCGAATCATCAACAACAAGCGTTAAGTGCTGTTGAACAGTCAAGTATAGCAGGTTCGAGGATGATAATGGCAAGCCAAGCTGCCCCTTCTCGCAAAGGAGTTATGGAATCACTTTTTTCAAATGCCCTGAAGCTGTTCCATGTAATGGTGGATAACGCTCCTAAAAATGCTTTACTCGTTGAGCAGGTATATTCTTATTTTATGAAATTTTTTTATTACGATTATTTGTTTGCGATTGTTTATTAAACTTTCTTCAATTTTTACGACAGATTTGGCATTTTATGACTGTCCACGACGAGTCATTATCAAATCTACTGAATCTACCAATGTTTGACGACGATGAAGTTAAAACAGGCTGTTCTCTTCTAGTAGCACTTTTGGCTAAAATTGCAAAAAAATTGCCGTCAACAGCTTACTCAAGTAAAACTTGTATAATGTCCAAACTGCTGAAAATTGTAAAACAACAAGCTGTTCAGCCAATCCGTTCCGATTTTAGAATCAGAATTATTAGAGACGCAATCCTGTTTCTATATAACTATTCAAATAATACAGAAGCTATTAAAGAAGGTAAAAGGAAAAATCGATCATATCGGTTTCGGCCAGTTCTGAAAAACAAAATTGAACACGATATGTTGGTTGGAAATCCTGAAGATGAACTTAACCTCGGAGTGATAGTAAAAATAGTCGCAGATGTAGCACACATGGTTGCCAGCAGCCAGACCTCTGGAGTGATAGAAGGAAGAAAACTAGAATCGACCACATGCATACTTGAAACAGGTTTGACATTGGTATATTTCCATGTCGAACTCTTCCTTGGAGGTTTTACCGACGATTACCACAACTCTGCAAAAAGATTTCGAGAAGACTTTATCCCAACCATGGATAATAAATTAGTGAAGTATATTACAGATGCTGTGAAGGTAAAGTCTCAGATCTGCTAAAATTTGGTATAATCGTTTTATGGTTAGAAGCTATATGAAAAGTATTCCATTTTGAAATTGTAGATTGTTCCAAGAGGAGATTACATCGAAATGCTGCTTTTAAGACTTCGACGAATGGTTCATGCCCCAGCGAAATAATCATTTTTAAACCAGTGATGTATTTTGATTGACTGATGAACATAGTTCTTCTGAACTTGTTCATGGTACTTTAACTCCTGTGAAATTCATTAAATGCATTGAAATATCTTGCTGCTGACAGATAGTATCCTAATCTATCAATATATATATATATATGATATCGTTTTTGTTTTCATTTTTTGTCACCGTCTTAGTGTTCATAACTTATGGTGAAAATGGACTGGAAGAATTATTGGGGACACATATGACTCGGAAATAAATTATAAGTAATATTTTCAATTTTAAAATATATAATTACTTACGTGCGCTCGTAAACTGATTCGTGCTGTCCCTAATGGTTCCAAAGCCTCAAATACTTGACATATTGTCTCTATTAAATAAGTTCTTATTTTGTACTCTTCGTTCAGTTCTATTACATAATAATAAATAAATTGCCAAGAATTGTAGAAATTTAGTGGAAGTTGTAATTTACATAAAGTTTTTTACGCACAATTGTGTTTGCAACGACATACCTTCATACTAACTTATTGAACATAAGATTGAATGAAATAAATAGGTTTAAGTGGTTAGAACGCCTTCAAACTTTAAAGGAAATCATTATATAGCTTAACACACTTGTTAATTGTGACTGATAAATAAAGTTGTAAATGGTGGAAAATGATTTACTTAGGTATTTTAGGAATAGGAAGAGAGTTATTCCTAGATATTTGGTCCGAATTGATATTTATATTCATGCTGTTATTTGCTCTAATGACTCAATCAGATTATCTTTTGTTGGAAACACCTATTCAATACATACAACCTCAGGAAGCTAACAGGAAATTGCCTACTTCCGTAGCCCAGTGTCACTTGTTAAATTATGATGAAAAAAAAGCCATAAATCCAGTTGTAGTTTATTAGATACGTGCATGATGGGCAATAACATCTCGTAAAAAATTGAGTAAAACGAGTAAAAAATTGTTTTATCCATTTGACATCGGTATAAATTGTAGGGTAGAAGAAATGGCATGATTGTAAACAGTAATTTCAAGGCGTTGAAAAGCTTTTACTAAAAAAATGTGTCCATAAATTAATCTCGTTGAATCCAGAATCAGAATTATCATTTGACATTTGTTAGAAAAAATAGTGTTTATTTGTACTTCTAGCTATAAAACGTCGTTGAAAATTCATATACACTACAAATTTTGCTGATAAAATTATAAAAATAAGGTTATTTCAGGTAAGGAAATTGAATTTTCAATCTTTTGAAATCGAATTTTATCGAGAATATATGCACTAAACAATACTACTAATTGATATTTCCTTTTCCAAATCTCAGCTCGAGTAGATGCATTTAAAAAACAAATTATTTACAGGTTTTATTTTAAGAAGAGAAGGCTACAGCTTGAAATCCGAAATAAATACAATTTTCTGGGTTATTTAATAATTATTTAATGGTAAAGTACATGAGTATTTTATTTTTTACTAAATAGGTAGTTGCATAATAAATACATTAAAATGCAATTATATTATAAAGTTATTAATATCACAACCGTTTCATTCTTCGTCATTTTTATAATACTATCTACTATCAACTATAAATTCTGTAACTACATAAAGTACTGTATGTAAAATAGTATGTAGAATAACTGACAGATCTAAGAGCAGTAGCTGAGTAAGGGCCATAAACTACACTGAAAATTCTTGCGTGAAAACTGGCTCCAGCAACTAATTCTGCTTGCCTTCATTGGATGGACCACGACCACATCATTTATTTCGCAAGAGTTTAACCAATGCAAGCCCACTGTGAAGAAAGTCTGAATTCCAGGAATATCAGTCACATTGACATTTAAATACTTCGAACGAACCATCCCAGTTAAGAAAACATCTTCTAGATGAAAAAGTGAAGACTTTAGAGCGAATTTATACAAATCTGCTCTAGCTTGCGATCCCAAGACGTAGAGAAACCCAGCCACAAAATCCGGAAACGGGCCTTGCCATAAAAATTTAGGTGTAAACCACTTGGACGAGGGATCTTCATCGATTCGCATTTGTTCGTATTTATGGCCAGCTATAAGTTGTGCTCCCGTAGTCTCATCGAGATCTGTAAGAAATGTGAGCAACTTTGGTACGTTGAGATGCACATCATCATCGATTTTCACAAGAAAACGAGCTTCAGGACAATTTGTTTGTGTCCATTTGAGCATTCTTAAAGTTTTGAGAGTGAGATTAAGGTAAGACTCTTGAAAGTCATCCAAGATAATATCACCGTGTATCTTCCATTCCTGTTTTAGTCTTACCTGCAATTTCAATTTGATACACGTAATATATTTTAGATGAAAACAGAAACACAATAAATGTAAATGTATGATAAACACGAAAACCCCTGCACTCGTTTCAATTAAAAAGCAATTTTTTCATATACTTCACCGACAAATAACATAGACAAGTTATCCTTATGTA
>JAQFZZ010001779.1:0-10154 GCA_034696405.1 Isotoma caerulea | reverse complement strand
TATTATTATCTATTTGACAAATAACCTGCTTCTGTCAGTAGGTCGGTGTCTTTTCTCATGACAGATGATAAGTTTTAGCTTTTAAGACTTCTTACTAAAATGAAATCCAAATCGAAAACAAACCTTCTTTTTCCTTTCTTTTGGTAGGAAATCTTAAGTGGGTAGAGAATTGGATGGAATAGAAAAGATAGTGAAAGGAAATCTACCGGCTGGTGACTTTTCCTTTCCGACAAATTCACCTCCAGTCTACCACCACCAACTATTGTAGAGTAGACTTGAGGAAAGGAATCAAAGACTTTCAGGTTTCATTTTCAATGTTTATATAGATCTAGGTGCCAGGCCAGGCCATGAGCTAGGTTGGGTTTTCTAGATTTCTAGTACACCAAAATCTCATTAGGAGATACAAGCTTTGATCTGGAGTTGGTTAAACTCATTTAAAGCCATGATGCTATAGTATTACAAGTACAATGCTATTACTTCCACTTCCAACTAGTATCAATAAGAGAGAGAGGTTGAAAGATTGACGCATCTCATCTTAATCTTTCTCTCGAGGTAGAAAAGCTCATTTAGATCCTCTAACCGATCCCTTCTTATTGGCTTAATCTTCTCAACTTTCAATGTAGAGGGGCAAAGGCCATTCTAATTAACTTTCTCCAGCCATTCGCACCATGAACTTTGGTAAATTCCTTCCGTTGGACATTATCCCAGAGAGTTGTGTTCGATAGGAAAATATAAAGTTGATACTGGGCTGAGTGGTGCAACCTTCTCACTTAGAAATATACCTTGTGACTCATAACAGTCAGGAGAAACGACACTGGACCCTGTTTCAATCAATTTGAACGAGCATTGAGCCGCTCTATGAGGTCGTTTATGTTACGACAAATGAGGTGAAAGCTCGCCTTTACTTTGGAAAACAGTTATCCCCTTAGTTTCTATTGCCGTTTTGGAAGTTGCCTTCATGTCATAAAAACTACTACTCCTGCTGCTACTCCATTTAGAGTTTATGTCCAAAAGTCTTATCTTCTAGTAAATCCAAAGGAACAGCTTTAATAGCAGTTTTTCTGTACCAACAGAAAAACATAACGGACGGAAACGGTTAGCTTCTTAAGCTCCAGTTTTCAATATTATTGACTTACATCGTCTCTAGTTTTTTACGTCTGGTGTAAGAACCCATCAAAAACTCAGACAGAGATGTACATAAATATTTTCAAGTTGTTGTACAAATTGAAGCTGAAACGACCATATAATATTATACAGTATCTTGAAGCATACCAGTTGAAGCAGTATAAAATGGATAAAACTGCCTTGAAATGTCTTGATATTACTGTTAGTCAATTTCCATTCTGGTTTATCGGAGTCTAATAAATATATGCTTTATTCACCCAACTTTACGGCGTACTTAAGAAAATATCCATCCTTGGTTGCTTTGGTACAGAGTAAAAGCTTCCAGCTCTCTGGTATATTATTATTGTACCTTTTGGTGTAAAAGGTGGTGGTTATGTCATATCCGGGAGTCTTAAACACGACTCTTAACTCCGTGTATAACTCGACATGACATCCTTTCCTTACATTCTCTTCAGAATAATGATATGTTCCAGTTTGTATATAATAGTCGTTTTGTACTGATTTTTACTTGATATTGACATTTGAGAAGGATTATGGGTCATGAATGATGGCTTGGCGTTAGAAAATCCAAGTTTACAACTTCATTCTGTGTAAGTACTCACAGCTCTCTCGGGTAGATCCTTTTTTGTTGCTAGATTATAAGAAAGAAAAAAGGAAATATTATTTTCATGTGGGGAGAAGAAAGTCCAGCCGTGGTGTGGTATGGGTGGTTGGGATGTTTTCATCAGAGTAGAGTGAAGTTATAGCTGAAGATATCACGAGGGTTATGTATGATCTTGAGTTTTTCAACAAAAATCATCATCATCATCAAAAATAGATGGTCTTTTTCAATTTGGATGGACAAAGTGGACGGGTATCGGGGAGAATAATAATATTGCATTGTGTCAAAGTAGTGCATCATCAAGGGATCCTATTGTATTCCTTGGAAGAGGGGATGCCTACTCATGCGAAATCCGGTGAAAGACACGCTCTAGGAAATGGAGGAGCGGTTTGTCACTGTCAAACTTGGAAGCTAATGTGTTTGATATGTATGGAAGCTGAATACCGTTCATCTTCTCGAATGAACGGTATTATTAGCCTGTTTGTTGTATCTTATATATTATGAGCATAAGTAGGTAGTTGATGGCGTTATGTTTATGTTTATGTTTTTTTCTATTATACAAAGTACGCTTTTATTTTTAAGGTACCATTTGATTAATAACTCCCTTGGCCTTTGAGCTTTTTCTAAATTAAAAATCACAAACTAAATTCAAAATGCAGTGTTTGAGGTCAATTTTAAAAAAATTGAATTTATAAATGTATGTCTAAGAATCTTGTTAGGGAATAATTTTCAGTTTTTTTAGTATTCTTTCACAATGAAGCTTTCTTAAAATCTTAGTCGATTAAAAGATTAAAGTCATAAAATACGATAAAATGTCCGAAATTTGACAGCTAAGACATTTATTTATAATATGGGTTTGCTCCGTTATTTTCGAAGTGGTACTCCTATAAAACGGTATTGAGTAGAATTTGCAAGATTGAAAGTGAAGCATAGTTACTATTTATTATCATTTTTTGTAAAATTACTTACATTTATGCGACCTACTCAAAAAGGATGACTTGCGAAGCAGCCTGTTTATTTCATAACATTTCTTGTCCATGAATGATATTTTGTTTAATGACCGGATAACACAACCCTTGGTCTTGATATGACTAATGCATTGGGTTGGGGATAATTATTGCAGTTGAATGAATTTTATTTAATGACGGATTATGGACTGACAAAATCCAAATTCCTTTGCCTTTACTAGGATTTAATATGATTTTAGATTTCATTCAAATCAATAGATTCACAGGTCGAATTCTCAATTTTACTACACCTTGTAGGTAAGTACATTAAAATTTATTTAAAGTTTAACAAGCGACCTCAATATTTAAAAGGATTATATAAAATCCTTTGGCAAAATTATCAACCCTGAAGTTTGCAAACCTTTTAAGTTATACAACTTTAAACTTTTCAACCCAGTTGATCACATTGATGAAAGTTAGAGCTTATTTTACCTCAAATATTTCGCTCAATGCACATTACGGTTTGCTTTGATATGTGAGTTATTTTGCACACTCATTTTCAGTGGGTGGTGGTATTCATATCAAATTTCTGGATGTGAAGTTTTCCATCCAAACATATTTCCCTTCCCCCAACCAAACCGTACACAAGAGCGATTGAATTTTATGTAATTTAATATCTAAAATTATTCATGAGAAGGAGAAAATGAAGCAAATGAAATGATTTGGTTCATTTTCCACTAAAGGAAGCAAAGAGTTGGTGAAAATAACTTGGCTGATGAATTGGTTATTCAGTTAAAACTTTATCAGGTCGGGTGGAGTCGTTATACTCTCTCTACGTGTTTGTTCTTAGATTGGAGAACGTTAAGTTTCCTCTGAAGTCTAAGTGAAGCCACCGCACAAGTTGGGTTGGGTTCCCTTCAAAAAGAAGATCAAGAGGAGATTAATCAAATTAAAATTTGCAAAGTCGGGAAGTGGGCTAGCATATTAGAACTGATGAGAGTGAGAAAAGTACTGGGAACTAAGGCTGGTGGTGATAGCAGGGGGAAGTTCTTCGCTTTCTTAGTCCACAGCATCCAATAATATACGACCTATGACACGCTTACTGTTACATACAATGTACCTTAGTATAATAATATATAAAGTCTGCCTACTTCATCTCCACTTTTACTCTTAAATAGAGAAAGTTCTCTTACAACATGCATATGTACGGGATGGAAAAAGTTAACTTATATCTTCAGAGTTGAAAATGAAGAGAAGAAATTTCCTCAAGCTACCAGGCTACCATATACTTCTGTTACTTTACTATAGCTTAATAGCCAGAAGCACTATGTTATGCAACTTACGTAGAGAAAGTTAGAGCAAGTTAAGAGCCGACCAGCCTCTCTCGTGTCAGTGCCCTGGTTTTGATTTGTGGATGTATAAGAATGATGAAGACGTAAAACCAACAAAGCCGATGTATGTTTTTTTAACTTAAACTGAAGATGCAATAAAATGATAGGCGCATAATATAGTTGGTTAAAGATAAGGCCTATCCCCGCTTAACGTAGTATATTGGAGCGTATTTTTAGCACTGATAGGGGTATTGATATCCAACTATCGTAAGAAGGGTGCGGGTCGGAACTTCACAAGATTCAAATGAAAAACAGGAAGACAGCTCCAAGATTAATCGTAGAAAACTAATTTGTCACACGAAGTACTACAGCTCGTTTTCAAAAAATGGACAGCAAAGGGAGAAAACAAGCTTATGAGTTAGAAAGAATATCTTGGTCCTAGTATTTTATATCCAGGGATGTTATTGGAATGCGTTCCTTGATTCGCAGGTTGGAAGTTCTAACTGGTCCTTTTTCTATCTCTACCGTCCTGTTGTGGAATAATTCCCTCTTATCGAAAATGGACCGTCCTGTGTTCTGTCTTATGGGGATTAGTTTATCCTTAGCATATAAGTTTTTACGCAAAGACTGACCCTGGCTTGGCTTATGGCTGTACTACAGTTAACTATAGCCTCACACGTTGACTGTAGTTCTACGGTAACTTCTTTTAACAAAGTTTTTTTCAGCATATGGTGCAAGGAGCAAACCTAGCTTTTGTACAAACAGCGTAAACTTTAGTTTAGTTTCAAAGTTGGCTACCAAATCGTTTCGTCTTAGTGAGTTTCACAATGTTTGGAAAATTCACGCACATACACACACACACGGTTACTTTTCTTTCATTTTGATCGCTTTCTCCTGTCCCAATACAAGTTACTTTTCTTTTTAGCAATTTTATTAGAAAGGTTTAGTTGTATTAAGTTAAAGGTAAAATCTGAAGATATGTTAAGTATAAATAAGCCATTAAGTTAATGCTTTTGCCTTGTGTGTCCAATGTATGGCAGTCAAGCCAACTTCTAAAGTTCCAAGGAATTCTCTAGCTTTCTTTCTTTCTCACTATTCAATTTCACTTTCACTTATTACTTACTTTTAAGTTCAGACAGCTGAATATAATGTGCGTGGGCGTGTGCGTATGAAAAAGCTTAAAAGTGCTTGAGTAGTCGGTGGACTTTTATAAGCAACAAAAAAGTAAATTGCGTATCTCGGCCACCACTACGAGAGTCCATTTGGTATGAATAAGGATCTCGCATCTCAATCGCCATAGTTAGTACCGGCATAAAACTGCTCCACTGCGAAATCATGAAAGATCATATAAAAAACCCTCCTCGCAAGCCTTTCTTCTCTTTTTGCTCTCTGTAAAAACTGCAAACATTTCAAAGATTTCTCAAGACCTACATTCTTATTTTAGTGTTGTAATAATATAACTAAGAAATGGTTAGAAGTATCTCTTAAGCTATGGATTACATTGTATGTTATATTATTATGTTGCCACTATATCTTACACAAATGATAACCATTTATACATCATAGATAGAGATAGAGGCTCGACAAGGAAACTCTTAAAAGAAGTTTTTCTTTTGACTTGACACTCAGCTATCAGATAGCCTCTCTATCTCCCACAAGGAAGTATTATCTTTTTACAAAAAGGAGTAAGTAAGGGCTTTAGTAGTGACTGAAAGTTTTACTTATCTTCTTGACTAAAGTAGGACTGGTTGGTGCCGTTTTACACTCTGGTGGTACAGTTATCTACAAATGGTTGGGATATTTTTGAGGTGGTATGGTATTTGTAATGGAATATATCTCATCTAAAAATTTTATCGCTTTGAGGTCTACCCACAATGAGAGCATGTTAGTGCCACACAAAAAGGACATGTTGGAGAAAAATTGCTCGTTTTTCACGACTCGAGTGGCTGTCGTTATCTCGTTTAAATCTTAACACTCATGTGTCTACCAAACCACCAGGCAGGAGAGGAATATGGAGAAAAAGTAAGAAGGAAACGGTAGAAAGAGAATTTAAAACAAAAGTTTCTTCTCGGCTCGAAGACCAGACCAGACTCAAAGTCTGTAAGTGTAATGTCTATCTTATGTTACGTAAGTAAGTAGTTGCACAGTACAAAAGGCAATTTAACAGTTTAAAAGAACAAGATTACAAATAGAATGTCTACTTTACAGATACAAATGGAATCCTTACCAACTGAAGAACAGATTTACAGTTGTAATTAGATGGGATAGAAAATGTGTCTATGTCTATATACGTATAAGTTGTTAAGATACACACAATTTCCTACTCAGTTAGAAATCTAATCTATAACAAAGTGGGACTTGTAATACACATACCTACTACCGTTGTGGGTCTATCTATATGCTCCATTTATTCACAAAGGAAGATTGCCAAGGTTTAGTTTCGAATAATTGAACTGCGGTTTCCACACAAAGACTGAGAAAGTAAGCTGATGAGTAAAGCAAGTAGGCAGGAGGGTAACTGTTCTAACAAAGTAAGTGGTATGCAAATGAATTGGAATGAATCATAAATGATACTGCTTTTCTTGAAATACTTAAAGGGTTCACAAGACAGATGTAGGTAGATAGTTTCTAATGTGTTTACTTCCTGTGTATTTTATGTATATTGCTACATAGAGCCAATTTATCACGATCGATATATATGTGGCATGATATAGGTAAATAATGTAATGTCGTGTTGTCTTGCTAATGGATAAGCAAACTTTGTTAGTGACTCTGTAGGGGAATTCTTCCTCTTTTCTTACAGTTTATCGAGAAGGGGATGATGATACTATGAACTCTAGACGTTATTCAAGAAACAAACTTGTATGATGTGGTAGCATATATAATACAAGGGAAGCGCTTACATTACTTAATAATATTAAGACTATAGGGCCATTTATGTCATGGAACTCATGCCATTGGACGGAAGAAAGTATAGAAAATGAGTAAATGAGAGGTCGTCTCCTCGGACATTTTCGAGAGTCTCACTGTTGATTAAATTTACTTGATGTAATGACACGTCGAGTCTCTTCAGTTATTTCCTTAGTTCAGTCTGCCGAAGACCCCTGGTAGTAAAAATCAACTTGGTAGTCCTATGGTAGGTGGCTAAGAGAAGATAGTCTCGGTTGGGCCTACAAGAAGTACCATAAAAATCTTCAATCAAGCAGTTATGTTAGTCAGGAGTCTCGGAAGATGAAACTTTTTCCAAGCTGTAGATCAAAGTAAGGAAAATTTGCGAAAAAGTTGTGTATGGACTTTCGCTTAATGTTTTTGCAATATTATTAGGTATTTGGTATTTCATGCTGTAAGTAAACTACTGCATGGTTCTAAAACTATAGATGCATGTTCAAATTATCTTATCGTATATTATATATACAATTGATTGAAAGACATTTAGAGAAAATGACGTGTGACGTGTATAAACAATAAGGTCAAAAGCGCTAAGTACACAAATATTCGCTTTAACTGAAACCTCAAACAAAGCTGTAAAACCACACGGACAAAGAATCAATTCCACCGTAAGAAAAACGAGAAGCATAGTGAAAGATCTTCAATTCAAGTGAAAGTACACTCTAAAAGTAATAGTAGTAATATGTGCCTATTGTACATTATAAAATACTGTCCTCACAATTCTCTACCAAGCTATCGCAAGTCAGTAGTGAGTTGTGGTCGTCTGGTCATTGAGTCTTTACATTGTTCACCAGATGTATATAATATAGTTTTTCTATATGTCCTTTGGTCTTCTTATTCGATGCAAAATGATATTAAGAAGGCTACTAGGATACTATAGAGCTTTCTTCATAAGATTCAAACGTACTTTTGTATAGAGCCATTAGTACTTTGTTAAGTTAGTTATAGTCGAATTATATAGTTAAGAAGAAGAGAAAGAAAGGAGATAGCGCATCACACAGGAGAAAGTATCCTTTGTTAAAGAGCACTTCCTCCTCCTAGCCTTAGCTACTTTGCTCCAATGTAGAAAGTAGCTGCAGAATATAGGAGAGGATATGTAATAAAAGAACTGAGAAGAAGAAGGAGTAATCTTTTCCTACTTCTAGAAATAAGACATGTGGAAAACAAAGTGGAGGCTATAAAAAACACTTAATGGCCCTCCAATAATTACGCCCATAAAACATCCGTTTATCTTCCACTTGTATCATTTAAATGTTTATTTCAATTGAAGTTCACCCACTCTGGTACGACCAACAAACATAACAGTACTCCGGTGTGGTATGGTGGTACAATAAGAACCTCATTCGTCCTACTTGGATTAGGTAGACGAGGTAACAGTCAGTAGCATTGGTTAGAAAGAACCTTTGTACGAATGAGGTTTCCTTGTATTCATTTAATTTCAAATGCTAGTTCAGGTTCAAAGAAAGCATTCAATATGTTTTTGTATCGGACTGTAACTGTAAAATAATACAAGGTATGTGTAGGAAGTAGTTAGGCTAAGGAGTAGAAGTTGGAAGTGACTATTTTTTATAGAAGACTGTCGGGTGTCGAACTCCAGCCAGGAAGGTGACATTACGACTACGTTAAAGTAACATATCGCTTGACAATTGGGCCAAACGTGCCATACTTATTTACTACTCTAGGGGGATGTGGATACTTTCATTCCTCTATTGAATCAATCAGCTTTCACTATTCAATCTATTCTCACTTTCCTTTCCTTTACTTTTACTTTTATTCAATGAATGAATTGGCCAAATCAAGTCCTTTTAATTCTTTCTAAAAAAACTTATTGATCTGTGCCTGTTCTTGACGTGCACTTTTATTTCAATGCTAAAGGGACTACATTTTTATTTTCAAATACATTACATCATATGAAACAGTCAAATTAATTTAAATTTAACCCTTTTGTCCTATTTCTTCTTGTGGTATGTCAAAAAGTCATTCAACAGTGAGAAACGGTTTGAAACTATTTACAATTTACTTTCAGAAATAAACTGGCTAATTCGAAATATTTGAGTCAAAATTTGTTCCCATTTTATTTATTTGCATCCTGCTATTTGAAGGCATAAATTATGTTTGAAAAAAAGGTGAAATGAGCATTCTAAAACAGAGTTAAAGATGGGGACATCTCCCCAGTGCTTTTGAAGGCAATGTCAAGCCTGTAGGGATAAAAAGGGAAAAAGGAGAGGAAGAATTCGTTGAATTCTGTCACGAGAAGAATGACACCAATTTCCCTCAGACTTATCTACTAAACATGACCTTTCAGATTGTGACTTGATGTTGATACTTTGATACCAAGGAACCGACCTTAGTGTAATGTAGGTATGTCATGCCGTCCTAAGTAGTAAGACTGCCACTGACACCAACTGCCTACTGCTTGCCTTTCCCATTTCCTCTAAAATGCCACATTTCAGATACTTCAAGCTTATTGGATTGCTGTCAGAACATTTTCTTCTCTGTTCGAACTCCAAAGAAGAAGAGCTTCATGGTTTTTTCCCTTTCCATTTTAGTAATGGCTTTGCCTGCCTACCAACCCGTCACAGATATCTTCGAATTCTGTCTTGAGGCTAGAGAGGTAATAGAAGAACCAAAGGGTTTGTTTTCCTATGTATTCGGTTATGGAAATGTGCCGTTTCCGAAACCAATCACTTGTTTGCCTCTTTACATCTTCAATTTCAATGCATACAACATGCAACAAAGTTTATTATTTCAATATTTTCTAACATGCATCAATAATATCGTGACTCGGCTGCCACGGAAGTTGGCAGTCCACTTTTTTCCATATTTTTTCGTAATATAGTTGAAAAAGTTGCATCTTGCTGCATTTATCACAAAGATTCGGAAACCAATAAAGTTTTAAGAGCGTTTTTAAAACAAAATGTATGAAGAGAGTTGGAAAGTAAAACTCAAAATAAAAATACCTTTCTTAGAAGAGTTTAATTAATCATTCACTTTTTAAATGATGACGTTATAAACATGTAACATAAAACACTGTGTATGTATGCTAAGCTGTTTTGACTATGTAATAGATATTTTCCAAGTAAACCTTAAGCCCCAGCTTCATCATGTGCACTTATGCCATAAGAATAATAGAAAAGACACAAATAAATGGGGAAATAGTAGTTCAACTTTGAAAACGGTATGGTAGCAGGTGGAATTTAG
>JAQFZZ010001778.1:0-10155 GCA_034696405.1 Isotoma caerulea | reverse complement strand
CAAAATACATGAATGTATTTTAAATACGTATTTTAAATACATGTATTTAAAATACCATGTATTTTGCACAGCCCTGATATATATATAAATATAATTAATTTGGAAATTTAAAAAGCATTGTTCATTTTACACAAATTTCTTAAAAACAGCAGTTTTAGTATTTATTATGCCCTACACTATAAGTTTGGGGTGTCGGGACTCTGCTTATGGTATCGGTTGGATAGGCAAAATAACATTGAGCCAGGTACAGTAGTACGCGAGCGAGAAGATTTACTTCTCATCTTAGCTAGATCACCCAGCTAAAAGGTAGGCAGCCAGCCGCATATAAGAATGGGCATGGGTTTTCTGTAAAAGGATGTTGCATAAAGCACGTTCCACATGTAGGTAATCAGATGCACACTTATCCTATGATCTATTTACTATTAAAACGTGTGGTTTGTGCATGTAGAAGTGTTGCGTTTGATTACCTACATGTGGTACGTGCTTTATGCATACAATAATAAAGTATTGGACTGTCCTGTCTGTTCTTTGTAACCATTATCTATTCATGTATTCATTTGTAGAGCAGGCACGGGCAGTCCAACACTTTTCAATTCATTTTTCATTTTGCTTCCCTTTTTAATTTTTTTAATTTTAAAAATGAATGACCTGGAAGGTCAGAGGGGAGTAAGGGGTAGAAGGGGTTGTAGAAGGTCATGGCCTGCAGCTTCCTCCATGGTTGGTTGCGCTATTGTGGTTGGTAGGGTTTCTGTGGGGATTTGGCCCCACTTTATTAGAGGACAGTTCTTCGCGAATGGGTGTGACGCGGCTGCGTTGGAACGCATTATGTATAGAAGAGGTCAGTTTGGAGGGGGTGAAGACGAGTAGGGTTAAGCCTTCAAGTTTTGAAGGTGCCACTGTTAGCACAGGGGGTAAGATTTAGACTTTCTAACTCCGTGAGCGATTGAAAACCATAATTTGGAGACATTAATTCCATTAGATTATAAAATATGATTTTATTAATTCAATAGTAATGATAAAAATTGATGACCTTTGGGGTCATCATAGAACAGGAGTATGATTTCATATTTTAATCTACTTTTGCAGAGCTATTCAATGATTTAAAACGTAAAGAATGACATTTTTTGCCTTTTGACATTATTTTTTGGCCGGTTTGACTTTGCTCAGTGCGCTGAATTTCAATACCAAAACTCTTTGCGACCAGAGAAATCGGACGCAAAAACCCGCGTGCAATTTTCTCAAAGTGTTCGAAAGTTATTGGTGTGACGGACGGACGGATGGACAGAGCATTTCCATAAAGTAGCTTTCGCTACTGAATAAAGTATCGTCAGATTTGTATTGTCAATGAAACTTTTGAACCGATTTGGAGCTATTTAAACCATTTCTAACTATTTCAAACCATTTATTTCGTGAAAATAGGCGTAAGTTTTTATAAGTTTTATTATGATACCAGAATACCCAAAGCATTACGATGAACTTCGATTAATGTTTTCAAAGATGTGATTGGGATTCTTGGATGCAAATCTTATTGTGCTACTGGGATAAAATATTTCGCATACATTTTTCCATAATGTTAAATATTTAATACATTTAATATTCAAAATATGAAGTTCATTTAATATTGTAAATTTTAAACACATTTAATATTGTGAACATTAAACGCATTTGATACTGTAAATATTAAAGCTTTTATGTAAAGCTGATTTTCATGTTTATTTATTAATTGCATCTGATGCTTACACATAGAATAGAGTTACTGACATTACGTAGGCTGATGGGAAAAAATTACATATTATAGATGATCACTCAAAAATCCATCAGCACGAATATCATAATTTATGAACATGATTTTTCATACAGCAAAGACATACTTATTCTCAGTAAAAACTAATAAAAACTAATACAAATCTAAAAAGATGAATAAAAACATTTCCTTAAATCACGCTACAGATGTAATTAACACAATATTTAATATGCACCAAATAAAAACATTCCTTTCGAATTTCGATTTGGTAATGCGTACACCATCTAAAGACAATTAATGCATTTATATTTTAGTTTCAGTGTTTTATATTTATTCATACATTTATGAATTGTCCGCGAAAAGAATCTATTTTACTGAAAATTTAGTTTGTTTTTTAAAATGAAAAATACATGCTTAATTTAATAAATTCCACCATTCGGTTACGTTTTAATTCTACTACATTCCCATCAAAACAGACGTCGGGAACTTTTGCATCCCAACTTTGGTCGTTTATTTGACATAAAACTACCTACCTCTCTCTCATTATCAAAGGCTTCGCTTTCCAAGTCACAGTCGTCAATTATTCAATCGCCACCTAAATCTACCTGCACGTCTGTGAAACTATCGTCCATGTCCGATTCGTTGTCTTCATCAGCACAAAATCCATCGTCATCGGTTTCAGCATCGTCCTCCATATTCGCCACGATGGTTTGCTGTGAAAGATTGTCTTTGTATAGATCTTCTTCCATGTACTTGGCTCGCAAAATGTTACAAAATCATATACGTGTTTAATAATCTTGACTGTAAAATGCTATAGTAAATGATTTGTATTGATTAGTTCATAAGTTTCGAATACTACCGTGTGACATGTCCCCAGTTTCCTTTTATTTTGTCTCCGTCATATGAACGTAGGGCAGCCTCGGTAATTCCTTCAATCAGATTCAGATCTTGATGCGTATTTTGTTTCTTAACGTCATGTTTAACATCCTTCCCAACAAGTTCAATTACATTTAGAGGTCACCTGAGATTTTTAGGAAAAAAACGCTCTCAGATTGCTAAAAATTATAACGCTACTAAGGACTTAATTGCACTCACAGTTGTGAGAAGGTTGTCGTACTACTTCATGGCCTCTAGCGGCAGTTACCTTCTCCAGTTCATATATCTCGTTCTTTATGCCTGCTGATTTTGCGAGATTAAGTGCAATGGCTTGATTTTTAGATCAGAAAGTCTCAATGCTTTTCCGAAAAACTTTTTTATAATATTTTTATTGTGCGAATAAAAAATGCCATTTATAACGATATTTTTCATGTGATTTGTATAGCATGGGAAACTGTTTTTGTTTAATAACACAGAATAAGGAATTATATTTTTTGCTGATTTACTAATTTTATTTGGCTATAATAATAATATTATCCTCGAGTTTCACACAGATCTGCACACTTTGAGCAGTTTGACTTTGTATATTTTATGAAAATTCAATGTGCAGAGATATGGACATATTCCGACGGTTTATCCTATCACAAGATAATTTGAAGAATGAAATGTATCTTTGGAAACTTTGTTATTTTTAATTTATATTTTTATAATGCCTAATAAATTGCGAATTCTTATGATAACACAACACACAAACACAACACAAATCACTTGGGGGAGCAGATTAGGGTTTACCTGAAATACAAATTATGAAAGGTGTGAAGGTCAATCCTTTTAATACTAACAATTTGAGAAACTTTTTCTATTTACCATAGTGGAATATCAAAAATAGAAACTATTTCTATTTTTCTTTGACTCCTTAATGAAGAGTATCAAAACAAGTGGAAGAAAAAAGACTAAAACTCTTAAAAATATAACAGGGTATTGTTAAAAAACTTTAATGAACTTACGTATAAACAAATGCAGAGGCATTTCGAAATCTGTAGTTGTGGTTGTAAATTGTAGTTGCTTTAGACTTTCTTAATTTTAATGCAATCTGACATGTATCCAAAAATTAAAACTTTTTGTTTCTGCATTTTTAATAACTATTATTAAACAACGAAGAAAAATGTTTGCTGTAGACTTACCCAAAATCAATTATGTGAATGTTGTCCTCCTTCCTGTTGCCAAAACGGTGATTGAATGATTAACTAAGATTAAAGTTATAGAAACTGCTTTTGATGCAAAAGGTTACTCTCCTTTTTCCTCTGAAATATTCATCTGAGGACTGTAAACGACTTGCATGCTTTAAAATTATGACCATACATTTTGTGTTGATATATGTGGTTATTTACCAAAAACAAAAAACTGATTTAATCGTTTAGAGCAAACTTGCGATAGCCATATATTTTTGCATTTAAAAAATCGAGTTTTAATTGGAATTTGAATTTGGTAATGAGAGAAATTTGTACTAAATATTAAATGAGGAAAACCACGAAAGCTATTATGCATACTTCAATGTTCAAGTATTTGTTATCTATGCAGTCTTAAAGTGGTTTTCCTTACATAAAAGGATCTATGAAACCTATTATCTAAGTATCAATGTTAAAACATCTCTTCTCCTTTAAAATATTAAATTAAAATTTATTCATTCAAATATATGTCGAATAAAAGCACAAGAGTAATTTAGAAACTTATGGTTGGAATTCACCATGATAATGAATGTTACAAAACAACATATGAAAATTAATCTGATTTTTGAAAATCATTAATTAAAAACCAAAAATAAACCATATCAAGTTCCGGTGTAACTAACCAGTGAAAGCTACAATTTGTAATTGGATTTGATTTAAAAACTTTCTTCACTACCTATCGAATAACGTCAAATTTGACTTTTGACCTCTCATGGCGTTCTGAGAGGTCATCGTACACCATTAGCGTTCTATCTCATTTGAATCAACTCGTAAAGACCTATTCAAATATACAAAACTTGAAATTCGACATATTTTGATCTTTTGACATCCATTTGTGACTTCTCTGATATTGAAGGGCGAAAACAATTATCACAGTTGAACTTGTGACGTTTTGTAGATACGAAATCATATATCACATAAGTTTGATTTATTTTTCGCTTCAAAGCGCTCATAAGCGCGACCATTTTGCATTATCGCGGAACGTTGAATTTCAATACCATAAATCTTTAAACGAGTTTTTTATTTTTACTTTCATTCCTTAAGGCAGAGCCACAGGATTTAAGGATATAGGTGAATAAAAAATTAAGCGCACTGGTTCAGTTGATGGTGGTGACGACTGTTAGTATGATAAGTAGTTGATGTGCACATGTCATTTATGAATTCTTAGTATTCTCGACAAGATAGATATGGAAAGCGCCACTGTGATAGCGTTTGAAACAAAAATGGTACTGGCTATCAAGGTTTTTGCAAAATACATGGATTTGAAATACAAAATACTAAAAACAGTCATCGGGTCAGATTACTTTTGTATTTTAAATACATTTTCAAAATTTCATTCATGAAGTAATTCATGAATGAAATTCATTCAAATGTAAAATACATGAAGCTTAAGAAATGCTATCAATATACGAAATACAAAATGCATATATTTTTAATACATCTGAAAATACAAAATACAGATAACGTAAAATTCACGGAAAACCCTAAACTTTTTGTAGATTAAGATTTGGGTGGAATGAGACTCTTATTGTATGAGGCCAATTATTTATTATCCTGGACAAAGGACAGTAACGCAGTCAACAAGCGACTGACTTAGCATTGGGTTTGACAGGTCTTATATACCACAAATATTGCTTAAAATTATGACGCGAATGGAACACCTGCAACTGGAGTTCTTACTATTTACTAAACGTAGAACAAGGTCCAAATTGTATTTAACATATTTTGACATTTCATACGGATGTTTACTAGATAGCAGGTTGCAAAGCTGGATTAACTTCGTGACCAGAAGTGGTTTGTTAGTCCAGCTATCCACGCGCTTGTTTCATGATTTCATTGGCAGCAAATCATGATCAACTATTCTATTTCATTATCACTATTTAGTTACCTAAAATTGCACATAAAATTACATGTGAACTTAAATCTATAACAAACTTAATAAAATTATAGTAAATATTTGAAAAATTTTTTCAAAGTTTGTACCCAATTCACGTACGTTCAGAATATCGTGCTAAGGGAAACTTAAATGATCGTAATTTAAAATGCGGTTTACATAACTGTTCTTTCATTTTTTATAATTTTGCCCGAGATTTTAATCGATGTTACACAATAGTTTCTTGAATATTACTTTTTGGCGATTACCATCACTGTCGGAAAACCGCTAAACATCCAAATTAACTGGTATGATTCGGTTAAAAGCACTTGCTATGTTATTTTCTCCAGTCCTAAGCAGAACATTATTATACGCTTTTTTATTAAACATGTGAAGTAAAGGACAACAAAGATTATTTCACTCAACACATTTTAAAATAAAAAAAAAAAATCAAAAAGGGAAATAATATAACTTTAAGTATAATTAAAAGATTTCAGTGTGAAATACCACATTAAATACTAGAGAAAGAAAGAGAGTAAATCAACCCCTATCCCCCTATGGGGCATAATATTATGTCCAATAAGGACATAACCTTGGGGCATTTTTCTTATATATATTTATATATATATCCTTAACTCGATAAAAATACATGTTCCTATGCTCCCGTGGAGCATATATGTATATGCTCTGCATATCTTATATCCCATAAGGATATATAAATATATATAGTTATATGCGAAGCATACTATGGCAAACCATATATGTCTGCCGCCTACCCTACCCCTGAAAAATTTAAGAAAATGTTGTTTTATATTGCGTAACTTTTCAGTTTTATATTGCGTGCAAAGGTATATCGTATTGTTTGCTTGTTCATTAATTTTAAAAGTGCATTTCCATCTAAGCATTATGTTTTTTGGGAATAGAGAGATTTATTGATAAAAATATATAAAATAAAGACTCAAAGACTATAAAGGATCAGGATCGGAAAGCTCTTCCAGTTTGGCTATACTAAATGGATAACCTGTTTAAAAAATTTTCGAATATAGTTAAGTATATGTTTAAAAATTATTATCAACTGCTGATGTTGACAGACCTCATCAATTTTTCTATAACATCTTTGACGTCGTCAGTCAGGAACTTTTTGCCAGATAACAAAATTGGGTCTTTAGTTCTAAATTTAAAAATATTAGTTAAATTTATGTTTTACTCGTCATTGAAATGCATGCGGTATAAATATACAAACGTTTTTGATCTACATACTCATAAATACTCACTGCATAAATCAACAATTATACGGAATCCAAATCTTGTTCCCTGAGTACCTGTGTAAATAATCCAAGTCATTTAAAAATGTCTACCGTTTTAAAATAAATTCACTGTTACCTGTTTCTTCACATGACGGAAAACATTTGCAGTCTGGACTTCCGACTTTCAAAGTCTTTTTTTCTGTAAAGCTACTTTGTTGGTACTCTCGGCAGCGATCTAAAAATTACTTTTGCATCCTCTCTAGCCTTTCCTTTTATAAATATTTTTTATTCAGGAGAGTGAGGTCGTCATGTAATGTTCGAACAGGTCTGAAATTGAAATAATTCATTTGGTCATGTTTTTCAATTAATTTGATTTAAAATATAACAAATTACTCCACGTGTACTACGACGTCAGTGTTTTGGGTTGTCTTTTTTCCGACAGCAATATTTCATTGAACATACAGACCGTTTGCAGTGGGCAACGGATCAGGAATTGTATCATTATCGTCGAAAACCTTATACTGATCGCATGATAATGCACATCCCTTCATTTCACGTGTGCAGCTTTCTGAAGATTTTAATGAGGCTTGCAAAACATTGCCCCATTCATTCTTGGGCATTTTATATCTATATCCGCGTGTTTTGTTTTCGGGCCTATACACAGGTTTAATTCGATTCCATTTTTTGCGATCGATCATCATTTTAAAACTTTTATGATTTGAAACGGGTCCGTCAACAACTATTGTAGAAAATTAGTGTTATTAAACTACACGATCTCAGAATTAAAAATACACGTAAGAAAAAAATATACCTTTTATCCGCTCTAAGGTTACGTCTCCTGCCAAACGAAATGATCAAAAATTAGAATGCAATACAATCTAAATTGGTTAAGGTTTATTTTACCTAATGCTTCTTCTCTTTCCGGAGAATCCTTATTGCTCCTTGTTTGAATTTCTTTAGTCTCGTCAGCATTGCCAGTACTATTCCGCCTATCGCGGTTTTTTCGTAAAATGTAACTTTCGTGGATAGGATTTACTACTGCTGCAGTCACTGTCGCTTCGTTTGTGTTTTAAATGTTTTAAAGACTCAACTGGGGATAAAAAAAGCTTGGTGGGTTTGAATATTTTTCAGGTGTTGATGTAGAAGGTGAACAATAGTCCTTATCTCTGTTTTCAAGAATACTTGTAAAAAGTTTCGGAATTTAAGTAGATTGAGGTCTCTTACAAAATCCACAACTCCAAGGGCGGTTTTCTCTAAAATTATCTGGATTAACGTTGAAACATATCCCATGGTACCTTGATATATAATAAAAATACTTCATACCGATGATACTATATTTTTTGAAATAAGAATGGCATAATTTAGTCACCAGAGTTGACACGCATCAAAAAGAATCATCGGCGTACTTGGCTCTTCATTAATAGCTTCTAGACCTTTGCAAAAACAGTATGATTCTAGACCTTTACGTATTTCAAAAGTTTCAACTGGTGGAATGTATTCCACATCATAAGCAATGCAGTAGTTGTAGTGCATGTCCTTTTCCAAAAATCAGTTATTTATTAATAATTATTTAATAATGAGAAATTGTCTTATCTCTTAATCCAGGCATCAAGCTTACGAATAAATTTTTTCTTCGAGTAGTTAAAGACTACCGCATGTAAGATAAGTTCTTGTAAATTTACCCTGATTCTCTTCGTGTTGTATTCAAATGCATTTTTAGACCACCTTCTATCCACGTTAAGGGCCAAGTCATCACGTACACCTTTGCCAATCTTGCCCCATATTTCATCGGTTTTCTGGAAGCTTTTAGACTAATCAAAGCAAGATTTTTGGGATCAATGTTATCCCACCTTAATCTGGTGGTTTTACTCATTTTAGAAATGCTAAGTCTACTTAATCAAGAAAACTACCGCCTTTTCCATTTGGTATCGAATATATAGCTTTCAAATTCATGAAGAATTACTTATTGCTAAGAGATTGCTGCATACTAATCTGTGAATGATTATCTATCCATGAGTAAGTTTAGATTGTAAAGAAAAACTATTAATGGGGCTACTCATTATGGAATGCTTTATTTAACATTAAGCAGAAGCATTTTCTTGTATAATTAAACAGAGCATTCACTTTAATCAATATAATATAACCATTACGTGTTACATTTGTAAATGAGTGGTAATTAATGCATGATACAATTGTGTAATCATAGGTATAATTATGTGTCAGGAATGCACCATGCAATTATGTAATCATATGTATAAATATATGTTAGAAATATTAAGCTTAATGTTGGGAGTTAAGTAAGATGGTCAGAAAAAGGAATTACATTTAGTCTCCCGTGTTTATAGTTATATGTATCTAATGATAATTGACTGATTCAGTAGTCATTAAGAATGATATTTATTTTGAATAAATTGACTTGCTGTTTTTGTGGTTTAAATCATTGCTTTGACATCAAATAAGATGAGTTCTACTACAACTCAATCCTTTTTCTTAGTATTAGCGACATTGTGGAGACTTAGCTTGTGCAGTTTCCTAGGCAACAATGTCCCAGAGAACATTGATTTGGCTGCGGGTAAACTTTAAAACTTTAATGGTTTTAAGTTAAATTTTAACTATTGGTAATAATTTGATTATGTGTCCGTATTTTGTAACTCAGTTTATGTTTCTATGAAAAAAATATGAAAACGCCCCTGATCCAAATTACAAAAGGAATTTTTTACATCGACAGAAGAATATTAGTAACTACGAAGCGTCTTTACCCCTTTATTTTATTCTGGACCTTCCCGTTATTCCACTTCCACCAAAACCATCCAAACCAAAGTCCTATCTGTTATTTGTTCTCTTGCGGAGAGTATCTAGGGCCTTACAAGTGTGTTAATGGAAGATGTTAACTACAACACACATGTGACAAGAAGCGAAAGGCAACTTCGAAAGAAAAAAGAGGTCTGTTGAATTTCGTTGGTGAAATAAACAATTTTCTATTTAGGGTAAGCAGCAAGAGCAAGCAGTAATTATATTTGTTTTATTTTATAATAAAACAAAGTTTCCTTACATTGGCACTATGTTGTATCAGGTTGCAACTGATTCTTCGTCTTATGTTGTGTACGTTTGGCAGGGCTGTGCAAAATACATGGATTGAAAATACAAAATACAAAATACAAATACATTTTTTAAAAGTTCAAAATA
>JAQFZZ010001777.1:0-10157 GCA_034696405.1 Isotoma caerulea | reverse complement strand
AAGGTTATAATTTTAACTTGTACGTGCCAATCGACAACCAGCAGCGTGTCTTCACTTTACACTTTAACCGAATCAGACTGTAAACAATAAAGAGAATAATTAAATTGCGATAAGTAACTCTTCTGTCTGTGAATGTTTCGATTTGATTTGGATTGTGGTGAAGTAAATTAATATGTGATAATGCAGATGCAGGAATTCTTTGTTCTCTCTCTGTTCTAGTGTTTTTTAGTGAAACCTCCAAAAGTTTTACCGCCTTAAATAATGTGGAGGCGAATGTCTCCGTTTTCTCCATGCCTCGCAGTGTAAAGCAAAGGTTCTTTCTTCTCTTTCTCATTGCTTTCATGCACCTTCATCATTTCCCATAGCACACACACAATGCACAACAGTTGACAGTTTACTTTGATTTTGAAAATTTTGATCATAACTTGACCCTTGTATATGTATTTTATAGTTATATCAGTTAAGTTATATGCCTGCTTTTACCTTTTACCTAAACTCCAATCTTGAATCTAGTCAAGTCCTTAGAACCAAGATGGGCAAGTCACTTGAAATCAACAATGCAACGAAGGGCAATGGATGACGATAGGAAAGTCGTCAATCTCATTATGTCAATAATATTTCTTAATATGAAATTAAAAATGAATAAGTACTACATACTAAAGACCAAAGCAACCTAATACATGTATTTAATGAATAGAGAGTAGCCTTTCACTACATACCACACTCTCACTCAACATTACGAATTACATTTAAAATTACAAAAAATAATGATTCATCATAACTTTGCACCATATACACATATTAATGAATAATTGATAATAAAAGGATTTCGAAAGAAAGTTTACTTACCAGGTCCGCTACTAGGATAGTACTTTAGCAGCACGCCGTCCGCAAGGTCTGGTAGTCTCTGCTAGAATGGCTGCTCTTGCTCTCTGTCTGTGCTCTGACTCCAATCCAATCAAACTGAGACAACCGAATAATTGGATTAATAAATAATGGATTGCTCCTTGCTCCAGTTTAGACTTATGGTTTATACCGGTAGATGTCAATCCATTCCACACTTTTGGCAGAAAATCTGAAGGGCTCAAACTCAATCAAGGATCTGTAAGTTGAGATGTGATGCTGAGAAGGCAGCCTTCACAGATGAAATTATACAAACGGCTTCTCGAGCATTAAATAATTATTTAAAACCCAAGCCATAGGACAGAAGAGATGAACTTATCTTTAGTTGAATTCATCATTATGAATTAGTTAACCCTATCTACTCTAATGTATACTTTCTCACTCCCACATATGTCCTGAAGAATGCAAGAAAAATTGTTATTTAGCTTTTTTAATACGATAAATAAATAGAATATTTCTCTTCGCAATGACAATTCACGAAAAGTATGGAAAAGCTTTAAATAAATATTATGTAAGGATTTACTAATTATGATGAGATGAGTAGCCCTTTTTAAAGTCTTTTTAAAAAACAATCATTCAATTACACTACTTCAATAGTTGTTTTTTTAACTTGGCAGATAAGTAGAACAGCGTATCTACTAGGTCTCATTTTATTATGATATCCCCTTTGTTATACGTATTGTGCTGATTTCCGCTTAATTCTGATTTTATTACTGATGAATTCCATTAAAAGTGTATCTTTATAAGTTGTCAAGCATATTTCAGTTATCAAAATGATTAAACCAAAGTGAAAATTAATTTGTCTTCATAATTCCATTGAAAACACTGTATAAAGGCAAAACTAAGAGTTATCAAATTAATGTTAGGATGTGTCAGTACAATAGTTAGAAGATTCTTCGTCCCACAAAACTTTGAGCTTCCAAAGGTTCGACGAAATTTGTCTCAAAATTATAATAAATTTATTTTTAAATAATTTAGCTCATAGCCATTGGTATTAACCGTCATCAGGTTTGATCCGACTTTCTATCCATGGAACATACTCGCGGACATGTGTGAAGACATCAGGGCTGGCACCGCATGTTTTGCTAAGACTGAAAGATGCAACTCCAACCTAGGGATTACAGTTCAGCTATCAATTATTAGTTTTTATAGTTAATTAACTATTTTGTACCATGAAATTAATACGCTTTACTACCTGATAAACTTTGTCTTGCCGTTTGTACATAAGCGGACCGCCGCTGTCACCGTAGCAAATTGCGGCTTCTTCCGTGGAGTCAGTGCATACCATTATTTTAGGTATAAAGAATCGGTGATAAATTCTCTGACATCTCTGTTCGCTCAAGATGGGCAATCGAACACGATATAGCTGCCTTGGAGCCTTCTTCTTAGAATCAACTCGCCCCCACCCAACAGCAACCCCTTTGCGCCCACTGAAATCTTCTTTTCGAAGCTTCCCTGAGGGCAAACATATTGGTGAAACGTCTTCCGTATATTTCACAGCATCTGTCAGCTTGACTAACGCAATATCAGCAGTAAGCGTCCTTGAACTCCATTTTCTATGCAGGATATATTTTTCTGCCTGAAAATTTCATATTCTGTTGAGCGATTTTGCAATAGCAGACATTTAATAATTAATTTATTTTTATACAAATAATACCTGAACTGTAATTTCGCTTCCAGTAAATTCATGACGATCAGTTCCGCCCAAAAATACGCTAATGGACTCGGCATTTTTCAGACAATGAGCAGCTGTAAGAACATATTCAGGCGATACCAGAGATCCCGTACATGCTGTTTGTGTTCCATCCGTTCTAGTGATATCTAATTGGGCAACCCAAGGAAATAAACCTGGAGATACTCTTCGGCCCCCAACAATCTATTGAACAAAAAGTAATTTCAGAAATTTCTACAGCTGCAATAACAATCATTCACAAGCTTTTCTTAATTTACCTTAGAATTTCTACCTAGGCGGCCACAGGATGAAGCAGAGACCCCAGACTGCTGTCCTGGTGATAAGTCTCGTCTTTTTCTTGTATGAAAAGCACATTGGGTACTTTCTTCAATTCCAGGACTTTTTCGAATTTTAATAGACATTCTTCTGCGCAAAGATGAAGCTCGAATTTGAGCATTGGGTCCGCAGTACAAATATGAATTCCTTCCAAATCTTATGTCACCTTTAAGATTAACCATCAAAGTATCTCGACTAGTTGAGCAGTTGCCCAAAACGATTGGTGAGCAGTTGAGAACAATACGGGATTTCTTTTCAGGAGTTGTAATGAGAATAACGCAGTCTTCAGTAAAATTCATGCTAAAATTTCCTGACAAACCGCTGAGCCTGTAAAAATAAATGTGATTTAAAGTTTACGATACCATTTTTCCATAAAGAGTTTTTTTAAATTACTTCATGCGGCAAGGCTGACTGCCACTGAAAACTTTCAGTTCAGACGATTCGGAAAAACTGCCTACGTCTTCTCCGTCAGATTTTTCGAAAGCTTTATTCGCACCAGGAATTTCATTTTGTCCAATCTCTTCTGAAGCGTCACTATAGTCTGATAGTGGCGTATCAATATTTTCAGCTTCTGTATTTACGTCCGAGTCATTCTTAGCTGCAGACATCAAACCAACTTCTTCCATCATTTTATCGATATTAACAGCAGAGTCAACGAATTGACGAATAATTATATCCGGAGCTATCATCGGTCCAGGATTCAATATTACTTCCAAGTCCTGTAAAATTTAATTTTGTAACAAAAAAGCCTTTGAAACTTATACGTATTCATTTTGTTTCAGTATGTATTTTAAATTATTTATGCAGTACATCAAGGGCTCTAAAGGCTTACCGCTTACCGCTTCTTGTCTCGATGATTTATGCCCTTCGTTTTTATTTGATCTTCTTGATGCCAGGACTTTCAGTTCAGTCTGTTAGTAAATATTAATATACACTAGTATTAAATTACTGTTCACTTTCCACTAAAATACTTATGACTCAATTGTTTAAATTTGGAAAAGAAAAAGAATCAAGCAATACCTGTGAGTCAGGTATTTCATCATTCTCAATATTATCTTCAGCTCCATCGTTAAAAAAGTCTTCTGCATGAACTTCCGTTAAACTTTGATTTAAAATAATCAGCAGACTATAAATACTGATCACGAAATGAATACAAAAATTACTTCCCTTCATTGTAAGCACTAACACAGATATCACCCTTCTGACTAGATGCTCTGGTTAGAAATCAGTTTTTATATTTCTAAATTAGAAAAAGTCTTAATTGGTGGAATCATGCAGATTTTCATAGACTGTGGAGGACAAAGGAGGCCATGAAACAGCCCACATAAAATAACTGGAGACAATGTTGTCTGCTCGGTTAATTATATGCATTGCATATTTATGAATTAATCAGTTACAACTCCTCTTCCTCATTGTATTCAAATTTTAAGACCTAATTCCATGCGTTTTCATCGTAATCTATTTTTTGACCATATTCTGAACATTTTTCTACACAGAATACTGCATAATAATATACAGTTTGTTTTGTTCACTTATGGATGAGAATGTAACATAATAAATGGAAACCTTATGTATAGGTCGCAGAGGTCGTAAATTAGGCATTTAAAGTCTAAAGTACTATATTTGTTATTACCAATAAATATATCCTTGTGACATTGGAGAAGAAGTAAACTACTTTCGTAATCGTTGAATAATTGTGTCAAGCGAGTCAAGTCAATGTGTATGAGGTTCCATTCTTCCGTTGCATATAATATAACCCGCTTGGAAAATAAAAAATATCAAAACTGTCACCTATTCTCAACAAAAATTCCATTGTCGTTCATTATCAGTTTATCGCTCATCAAATCACAGACACAAAATAGAAAAAAGGTTCGGAAGGGGGAAGTGAAGGGCATTATTAGTAAAATAAGGCTTGCATGACATCCATGTGAGACAATTTGGACAATATTGGAGTGACGTTTTAAATACTTTATAGTTTCTAATTTCCAAGCTGCTTGTGGTAGATGTTTTCTATACGAGTGAGTTCTTGAAATCAAATAGAAATGTATTTCGTTTGATTTTAGACAGAAGCCTAACAACCATTAAATACTAAGCAGAAACTTAGGACAGGAAATTGTTGCATATGAGTATTTAACATAAATCACACATAAATTGTCAAACCAATTCAATCAGCTACAAAATGCTATTCAATATTATTTTCTTTTGGGTTATTGTATTATGTACGAAAATTTTGAAATTGTAAAAGAGTTTCATTATTAATGCCTTTTTCTACTATCAATTCCAACTCTTTCAAACTATAGATTAATTAAGTTAAGTTTTAAAATATTTTTACACCAATATTTTTAAGAGGCTTATGAATAAAAATAAAAATATGCCCGATATAAATTACGGAAAACAAATCAATCTTAAACTTTGACTATTGAATTATTTTATTTTAAAGTTAAAGCGCAGTGGATTGATTATTTAGGTGGTAGGTAGCACTCTCAAAGCTGCTTGCTTTAAGTACCTTACAATAAATTTAATTTTTCTACGAAACGAAAAAACAGCCGTATAAAAATAATAAAAGCTATTAAAATCAAATACAATAAGATTATGCGAATATTAAATACCTAAAAACATATCTACATCGACACATAGATTAGTACCTTCTGTTCATTCAAGATGAGTGTAATTAATGTGCGCATAACATCAGCGAGGTTTAATTTTCTCTTGTGAAATTTTCTACTGCACAATATTTACAAATGACAAAATCGGAGATTTAAATTAACCAAAAAATTGCTCCCAAACAAGTACACATAGTCATATCTAATTTAATTTTCCTCAATATTAGTCACTTCAAATATGTATACTTGGAATAATACTTTGAATTACACAAAAGACTATTATACATTGCTTTAATAAATCAACGTTGCATATTTAATGTGTACCTACATATAGCTAGTATCTATCATGGCTCAACTTCCGTCACACTAATTGTCCCTCGCCATAATTCGTTAACCTGCTTTCTGCAAATTCCGACAACGTAAATAGGAATCAAAGTGACTGGAACTATGTATAAAAGAGCCGGTTGTCCAGTTCGAGTAATGAATAAAGCAACAAAAGCCAGCGATAGCCCCATAGCGTAACCTAAAAAAACAAAGATACATACATTAGTATTTATATAATTTTGAATCCGTATAAAAATTAATAGCCTACCTATCATTGCCGTGATAAAATAAGGGCGACATTTATCTCCTCGAACAACGTCAAATGCGTGAGCAAAACAAACAAGGAAACCGGGCACAATGATATCTCCAAACCCAAGAAGGGAAAATCCTTGACTATTACACACTGACAGTAGACTTGATTGCAAATGAGGAATTTTAATTAATAGAGGTAAAGATTCATCAGAATCTCCGCCGGTGGCAACTTCTACCATAACACTCTTTCCATTCTGAAAAAAATTCAATATTTAATATAATCCCCCGACTGAGATAATAACAACGTAGTTTATAAACTACTCCTTTTTTATCAAAACAATTTTTTCTTACCGCAGTGAAAAATGGTGTAATAAAGACGAAGAAAATATCGTAAAAGAAAAGAAGCGTTAACAGGACAGTGCAAATCTTCAAACTCGGAATCCTCAGTGATTGTATCAAGTGGATGCTGTAAAACGAAAATTTTAGAATGATTTGCAGTTTCTGAGAAAAAATACTGATCTTTTTCATATTACTTACCAAAAGCAAATTCCCAGAAGATCTTGCAAAATCCATATGTAGGGATCGTGTCGCAATAAGAACCAAGTGAGTGGCAAGGCAGCACAAATGCCTGCAAGTACGATCTGATGTAAACCCCAACCCTTAATTCTACAGAAGATAAACAGCTCATTAAAATTTTAGACTATTGCATTATTGCTTTACAGTGATACAAATTAAAAAACACAAGGAGCACATACCTAGGCATCCTATGATCCAAGTCACATATATTCAAAATCTGAGTCAAGATTTCGAAAGTTGCTCGACCTGACGCGATGCAGAAAACGGCCATAAAGAAATAAACTACGAAAAGATATTAGTAATCATTTAGCTAATTAATCTTCAAGAACTATCTTATATTTGTTAATGCATATAAACTAGTTACCCAAATAACTGTAGAAAAAGTACAGTAGTAATAACGTTGCGGAAATAAAAATCACAAGGGTCAAAACTAGTGTAACGTTGAAATTCATCTGAAGATTTTTTGGTTCTTGTGGTCGATCACTGCTGTCTAAAATTTGCTGCCGGCTGTTTGTGCTAAAACCCAAATCATTTCTAAAGAACATTTCAAAACGTAAAAACATCCTGAAATAAGCACAGTTTATGTCTTACAAAATCTACATTTTAGGACAAAAGTACTCACCTCTGAAAATCTTGATATGGACCAGTAAGAGATCCAACAGCTACACAAAAACATGCCACAAGCCAAAGAACAAGGATGCTGGGTTCAAAAAAGGAATCATCATCATCAACTGAAAAAACCTGAATCCGCGGTTCTGACCCTTTAGTCCAATAGTTCTAACAAAATATAAATGGATTAACATTTTAGATACTCAAAAACAATACAATACAAAAGTTTTAGACTTTTGCAAAATAAAAAAATAACTTACAGATATTTCATCAGAAGTCGAATTAGTTATCAGCGCTATTATATCAAGGGAGTAATTGCTATTTACAACTCTTCTCCCAGAAATGAGCAATAACCCGGCATGACCCTACATTAGAATTCGTAGGTTTATCGTCCAAAACGAAAATTAATTTTTTATACAATTAAGTTATTAATTTACGCTTACTTTGGTATGATTGACATAGTCACTAAGCGTACAGTTACTGACAGACTTCATCAATAGAATTGTATCGTCTTTTGATTCAATAACTCCATTGTCACCATTACATGGGTCTACATCTGTAGCGTTTTCTAATTTGTAGAATTTCTAAAAAGCAAAAATGTAACATTATTATTAAGATACTAAGCATAAATTATCTTATCGTGATCCATAAAACGTAACCAATTCTTACACTGGGATTAGTAGGCAAAGTGTAATAGTCCGGGGGATAGATGAAGCATAAGTTTTGTCCAATTTGTGAATCTGAATCCCCTAAGAACATTTTCATCAGTCCATAAGCATATTTAGTAGGCTCAGGTTTCTGAAATTAAATGTTCAAATTTGTTTTTAAAATTATTTTATAAATTGGTTTCATTATTATATAATGGATATTGAAAATATCTCAAAGTTTCAACTTTACATACCTGTGCCTCAGTTAAGAAGACATTGTTAATTGTACTCGTAAAGAGTATCGTAAGAAGAAGTCCTGAATTCATTTTTTTATTCTAAGTGCTAGAGAAATTTACTTTTATATGTGTATTTGTGATAGAGTTTTGTATTAATATGAAACACAGTTAACTTGATATATTTTATGTCTTTTTTTAATACACGGTAAACGGTGCACGGTTTAAAGATTTCTAAATTTCTATCCTATATATAATATAGGACCTATATTGCTTTATTAAATTCAATGTTATTTAACTGGAAACAAACATTTATTCAAAAATTATTGATGATTTTTGCTATTTTCAGCGATTTAACAAAAATATCCAAAATAATGTCAAATGTAGGTTATTTAGGTAGGTAAATAATCTTTTAAGATCGTAGAAAAACTGGCCCCATTCCAAATTTCCCAATTGTCAATTGAGACAAAATTAAACTTAAATGTGTAAATAATTACTTTGTCACTTGTAAGAAATGTCAATTTTCATTTTGAAATATTAAACAGACTATAAAAGAGAAAATACTACAGATTACAAAAGATTCTGATTTAATTAAAGTCTAGTCAATCTAAAACAGGGCTTCTAATGTATGTTTTATTTCTCTATTACCTTGGATTTAGAGCAACCCGCTATGGTAAAAATGGTTTCATTGAAGTTGTAAAAAATATTGTTTCTTTTCAATATGACTAGTCTGAGAACTCTGAGTCACAGCATAGGGCATTATATATTAGGTTAGGACTTACTTTTAGTATTATTCACGAGAGATAAAGATAATCCAATCCTATAAGGTAATGCGTACTATTGTGTATCTTATCATCATCAATACAATGAAAATTACATTTTTGCTCCGAATTTCTACACAGAACAGTACTGATTATATAATGTATGCACAACTCTTATGCAAATTGGAACGGTACAGTCAGAGAACAAAATAGTCTTTGCACTTTGTTGCTGGAAACAAACCCATAAATGGATGTTCAGCCAAAAAGTACAATTTAAACGCATCATTAAGATAGAACTATTGAACTATTGTATATGTTCATTTTCATGAATATACGGCATTCGTAAATCGTAGCAGAAACTTCAGTACTGATGAAATGTTCAAAAACTAGTGAGTAAAATATGTAATTTTAATTAGTAACGAACGTTCAAAAAATAAATAAATCATAACTGAGAACTGAATATATAAGCGTTGGTTTGCATAAAATTTACGCTATCACTTTAAATAATACGACATATCTTTCCGTTTTTATTTTTCAGGTAACCAACTTTTCAAACAAATTTCCAGCTTTAAAGAGCATTTTTGATCAGCATGTGTAAGAGTTTAGCAAAGTTTTTCCAAGTACTTCAATAGGATCTGTCACACTTAAGAAATCTTTAGTCGAAATGACGACGGTAAGCTTTTGAATCGTAGTAGTGTACTTTAGGTCTTCACGTATGTAATTAGTTTACTAATTACTAGCAATTTAGCCAACTGAAGATTGTACCATTCTTTATGAACAGCTTCTTAACGAATGTTTAACAATAATATAGGATAAGTTTGTGAATGTTTTAAATATTATAGAGAGGACTGGGATATACCTAAATTGCATTATGTATTTTGTCAATGAGGGACAGGTACTGTAGTCCACTACTCCAGAACAAAAGTATGTTTTGTTGTAGTCAAAGATAAGTGAAGTAAGATCGGCCCTGTGGATTAGCAGTCAGCTTCAGAATGGAAGCTTGGACAGCATTCATTAGAGGTTCGAATCTTAGTACAAATTTGCGATGATGAAGCACTCTAGAATCCGACCTAAATTTCTTCCTCTACCTTGTTCTCCGATTTCAAAATTAGACTGCCATGTGCTTAAATGCTTTTTCTATATGAATGCGCGGTTGTTTAAGGGACCTTCGGGGAACCTGAACTGCGGACAACGAACGCAACACATGATGGTCATATTTCCAACTGAGCAAATTTTTTTTT
>JAQFZZ010001776.1:0-10157 GCA_034696405.1 Isotoma caerulea | reverse complement strand
TATCGGCACGTATTGTTCTTCACTGGTGCAAGTTAAAAAATATTTAAATGATTATTTTGTAGTGAAAGTTGGATAAATGCTTATTGAACCAAATAATAGCTCACTTGTAACACGCATGATGAAGGAATTATTTTGTACGTTGGAATAAAAGTGACAAGAAGATGTTTACAACTTCGATGTACTTGGGTAATTTTTTTAATATCAATTGGGAGAGGAAAAGACGTGAGGGATTAATTGATTAACCAAACCGTTTACAATGTTAATTATTGAATTTGAAATGAACTTTGTGGAAATCAAAACTGATGATTCTTCGTGGAATAGCCAAGCTGACTCAAATAGGTTCTTAACTCAATGTACATTCGCTAAAGCAACAGGAAACACTTGCAAAACTTCATAAAGGGTTAGAGGTGGGAGTTAACTCCTGAGAATCTATAAAAAAGAGAAATACGAGTCACGCTTTAACTTTAGACCTCTTTAAATATTTCTTCATATCTCATTTCATAAGAGTTTAGTCTGAACTTTAAGCCGCATTTATTAATTGAGTCCGAAGAACCTCGTGAGTTGAGGAAAAACAGAGATAATTGAGTCAAGCCAATCTCACCTCTTCTAAACCTCTCAAAATGTTTCATAAGTATTTGCAAATAAGTGAAATTCACTGGAAATCTTCCCATGTTTTATAAATGCAAAAATAAAAAGTACCTTCAACTCACCTTATTATGAAGTAGCCAAGGCTACTTTATGGGAATGCCTTTTCCGTTTGTCTGTCTGTGAGTTACCTCATTTATCTAATCGACAGATTATTATAACGTTTCACATTTACCAAATGTCAAAACAACATGTTAAAACATTTTTTGTCGTACAAAGTCAGGAATTAAGGTCGAATGTCAAGTTAAATATATTTGGATAGGTCTTGATAAGTAGAACGCGACAGTTGGTCAAATATGACCTTTAAAGTCGCAAAACGAGATCAAAGATGCATTGATACGAATTAAAGAGCATAAAATGTTCCTATCGTATTGAAAATATTCACATCAAATAGAATAAAAACGTATGATATAGCTCTCGCAACTTGGTTACACTCGTATTTAATCTGGTTTATTATTATGCACTTCTCTGTCTGTGTGTACATAAATTATTCAAGTTTGACTTTTGTAAGAGTTGTGAAAGGTTTGGGAGGTTGAATTTCAGAGTTTTCTTCTCTCAAGAAATGCAAAAAATGAAGTTAGTCCAGTTTTGAGAGATGTGGGCAACAATCACACTCACGAAAATAACCATTTTTCCTTGTTGTTTCTGAACGTCCGGAGGATCTCATAAAAAACTTTGGACGGTTTAGGAAGGTTAGAAGGTTGAAGGAAGGGTAGAAAAAATGCCGACAGAGTTGAGATACAAGTCGATCAGCCTGACTTACGAACTGAACAAATTCCTCAGTCATTTCCCCATCCAGTGGGATGGGCAGAAGAGACTTTTCTCCTTCCACTCGGCTACCCGAGACCGGAAGTGGTGGTCCTTTAAACTCTTGGTCGTTTTATTTCCCTTATTCAGTCTTATCACTCTCGTCCTACTCATTCATAAGGTGAGTCCCATAGAGGGAATCACAGCTGCCCACTCCATCTTTTATCTCGTCATCGTCATAGCTGGAATATTCCCCTTTTTCACCTGTCTCGCTGTCTTCGTCTATGGACAGGAGAATGTGACCATTGTCAATGGGTTGAGTCACTATCAACGACAATTGTCACACACAAGGTAAGATTATGCAGGAGTTAATGCTTGGCTTCATTCCATTCGAGACAAAAGTTTCCATTCAATTCCATCAAAGTCAGGAGTTGAATGATAAACAGCCATTCAATTCAAGGGTTGGCTTGATTAGAATTTACTTTGGATTGAATTGAATGAAATTGAATGACTTTTCAAACCAAGTTTTAAAACAAAACGCTAAAACTCGTGTAAAAAATTCAAAGTTCATGCTCACAAACTCTGGCATTAGGTGAAACTTTCGATTTGGGGAGAATTTTGTGAAATATTATTGGTTTTCAATTCAATTCAATTTCATTCTATTCATAATTTGTAATTCCATTCTATCCATTTCAATCTAACTTATATTTAATAAAAAATGTTGGTGAATGGAATGAAATTTGAATTGAACGGAAAGAAACTGATTAAGACAGATTCATGATTTTGACTCTCTCTTGTGGCTAGATGCTGGAGTTGGAAGTGGAAAGGGCGAATCAACCGCCATCTGGCGAACAGAAGAAGGAAAGGTTGACCTAATGGGCGTCACACTCATCCTCATAATGGTATCGCTCTGGGCCGCAGCGCTTCTTGTCACCATTCTCCACCTCATCTTCCGGATCGACCAACTGAGGCTTGTGCTGCCACTCCCCCTGTTCTCACATCCGGTGACCCAAGGGGTCATCACCCTATTCTCCCTAGTGGCTCTGTTCGAAGGGTTGCTCATGCTTCCCCTTATCAACATGTTCGCCATTCTGACAAGTTCAACACTTATGCGAGAGAGGGCGTAGGAGGGAATGCTGAAGCCCAGATAGCCCGCTTCTACCGTCAGTACGTCCAACTAAGAGAGTTTAAAATTTGGACTTCAGCACACCCGAGTGTATCGTCTCTGCTGCCTTCTCCGACATCGGCGTTTGGTTTCAGAACTACCTCACAATCAAACTGTACAGGAGGATTCCGAGTGTGATCTACGCGCTAATTAAGGTGGCGAATGCGGCACTAACTGGGGTCACCTTCATTCTCGTCCCTTATGCGGGTAATATGCATGAGTATTTGGCTGCAGTGCTGCAGAAGATAAAACGAAGGGTTCAGCTTCAGAGGAAGTATTGGCGGAGGAAAGTGAATGCATTGAGGACGATTCGACTGACGATCGGGATGAATGTGTTCAATTTCCTCCTCGTCCAGAACTCATTCAAGAGGAGTTTTACTTTTTCATTGTGCAGTACACGATCGACTTGTTCCCTTCATTTCCCTCGCCTAATATCCATTTGAGTCAATTTGAATTCACGGGACTCTAAATTTACCACTCTTTATTGCATGGTGGGAATGCTTTTAGAACAAGTGATATGTATTTTTAGATAAAAGTCCAATTATAAAAATAAGCCCATGATATATGTGTTTGGATTGATTTTTTGCAGGGCTGTGCAAAAGGCATGGATTCAAAATACAAAATACAAAATACATATACGTTTTTAAAAAGTTCAAAATACATAATACAATTACTTAAAATCGTCAAACATACAAATTTATTTTGGGGGATGTTGTAACCCTTGTTCATTTAATTCCATATCATATTTTGCGTAATATTTTTCAAAATCCACAAACACGTGTGATAAAATTACCTAATTTAAAAAAAACCAAAATTTAAAACTACTTTTAAGTGAGAATTTTTGAAAAATTTCAAGCCAAAATCTCATATTCCAACCCTTTTTTGCTAAATATATTTTGTATTTTGTAAAGCATTTGAAAAACATTGAGCTTGTAGAGCTGAAAATACACATGTATTTTAAATACATTTCTGTATTTTGTTCTGAAAATACAAAATACCTTATTTTGTCCATAAATTTTAAAAATACAAAATACATAAATGTATTTAAAATACCATGTATTTTGCACAGCCGTAGAGTTTTGTTAATTGTCACTCTTATCTTGTTCCATGCAAAGTAGATAAGAGAATTTACAAAAATAAATTAAATGTCCACTTGCTTCTTGTGCAAACGAGTTTTATTTAAATGAATAAATCGCTTTTGAATCATCATTTGCTTGGGGCTATGCATAGTTAACGTGTCTCAATTACATTTTTAACAATGCTTGTGAAGACCTCAAGTCCTTCTCCATCAGTTTAAATCTTTGGAACTTTAATGAACTGATAGAGGAATAAATAGCACCAATTTATTCATGCAATTATAACAGAGTGCAAGTTGTCTAATATGAAATGGAAGAGGAGCTATTGTGGTAATCAGGCCATATGTGCACTAATTATCAAATAAAGTACAATGAGATTCCTCTGGAAAGACAGGGTTCAGGTCTTATTAGGAAAGGATTGTGGCATATCTAATAATGCAGTATTTTACTGGATTATTTATTCGATATTCCAATCCTAATTTCTGTTCCTTTTATCGCCGTTTATAAGGCAAACATGTATGATGTCAATTCTACAACTAATAGTTTATACAATTGTCGGGATAATTGTATTTACATTTTACTCACACACTCAAAGCTCTAAATATACCATATGTTCAGTGAAATCATTCAAGAGGAGCTTTGAAACGCACATTAAGCCAGTGTTCCGCCCTAGCCTTTCACTTAATCATCCTTACTTTAATTTGTAAAAAAATGTCAAGCCAAAGCAGGTCTTCCCAACTGGATCAGGTCCAGCTTTCTCAAATAGTGAAACAGCTGATACAAGAGTCGACATTGAGAGAAAGGTGGCAGCTGTTTTGCGATGAGTTGGGTGTGACCGACCCGTGTGTCACTCAATGGGAATTTCTGTACAATTGTGGTAATTTGCAATACTACGATCTATTTATGAACATTCTGAAAAGTTGGCAATCTGAGAAGGGGGATGCGGCTACCAAGGATTCACTCTGGGAAACTCTCAACAACGTGGATAAAGTGTTGGATACAGGTAATGTCTTTTTCTTATATGTGGAAATATTAGAGTTCAAAACTTAAATTATTTGCCCGTCCAGAAATGTTTTCCAATAATTTTTGTCTCAACAAGTCCGTAAGGTGAGACCAGAAATTCAAAGATAGTTAAATGAGGCGAAATAAGTGTCACATTTTTCATTGAATCAAATATAAATTAACGCGTTTCTTTCGATCGAAAGATCGACACTATAACATTCACATCTCTGATAGTCTTTTGTATTTGAAAATTAAAATCACTGACGATGTATTAAATTGACTCTTTCAACTGCAAATACAAATATTTGAATAAATTATATGAATCATACCAAGGTTTAATGTTTAACATTCACATTTGATAGAGGCTACTAGAAGCAGCACTTCTGCCCTAACAGTCCCGCAAACAACGAACACTACATCCATAGATCAGCCACAGCAGACGAAGCGTAGTGTTTGGTACAATGTGGGACAAATCAACAAACACTTCGTGGGTCGTCAACCAGAATTAGCTCAACTGGAGGAGATTTACTCGAGTGAAAGTGATAACATAGTTGTGATAAGCGGACTGGGGGGAATTGGTAAAACAGAACTGGCCAAGAAATTCGCACACGATTTAAAAGCAATGGGAAATGTGAGTGTCACATGGTTAAATGGTGAAAGTGAACCAATTCTAGAACAATCCCTCATAGATTTGGCACAATTTCTTGCAATTTCAACGAAAGATGCGTCAGGGAGGGATGTTGGAGCTAAACAGCTGTTCAATGATGTAGCACGAGTTATCGGCAACAATGACCGGTCCAAACACTGGCTATTGATATTTGACAATGTGGACGAGATAAACTCCGACCTTCTCTCCTCTCTGCAACTCCTCAATGCAAAACAAAACACGCTTGTAATTCTTACGTCAAGAAATAGAGAAGTTGCCGACGAAGAAATGGTCCTCATGGAACTTGAAGAATGGACAAGTGAAGATGCTGAAAAATTCATTACACTCTCATTAAAAGAAGAAAGTTGCCAAGAACAATTGATCGTCGAATTGTGTGAAAAATTGGGGAACCACCCGTTGGGAATGCAACAAGCAGTGGCGTACATTGTCAAACAGCAAAAGAGTTCTTTCAAAGGACGATCTTATTCCATTGCCGATTATTTAATCGAATTTGAAGCGGGATGGAAGAAGGCAAGTCAAATACTCGACTACAAACTGAGTCAGGTTTCAAATAAATTTGCCAAGACGACACTCGTCACCTGGGACATCACTTTCGACAAAATCAAAGAGACACAGGGAACTGGGCAAGCCGCTTCCATTATTCTCGAAATAATCGCTTATTTTGACCCAAACGGAATTCCTTTGGATTTCGTTCATAAAATTATGAGCTTTATTAAAGCATGGAATGTAAGTGACTGGGAAGAAACCTTAATAGGGGCAGTCTTATTATTGAAAGCGTATTCACTGGTAAAAATTGAGAATAGTGTTATATCAGTTCATCGATTACTCCAACAAGTTATTCGAATAAAGTTGAACTTCTCTAATGAAGAGTTATCTCTTCTTCAATCTCTCCTTGATATATTCGACGAGCATTTCATTCCATTTTCTAGATCCGAGCTTCCCCACATCCTCAGTGTGGGGACTTATTCATCAAAAGACGACACTTTGCTACTCCGATTCTCTTTTTTATCCGGGCATATTTTCAACAGACTTTTAAAATTAGGATTATATTTTGAAATGGAACATTTTGCCACGTGGACTCATAGAAGATTGGACCAAGTTTTAAGCGAAAATCATCTCCACACATTGGTAATGAAAGCCAATTTAGCTAGGGCTTTGGATGAGAATGGAGAATGGGAGAAATCCCTTGAAATCTACAAAGAAGTGTTGGAGAAGAGGAAGGAAATTCTTGGTGAAGAACACAAATCAACACTCGTCTTATCTCACAATATGGCTAAAGTTCTTATTAGTCTAAACAAGTTGGATGAAGCGAAGACAATGTACGAGGATTTGTGGGAGTCAGAGAAGAAATCTCTTGGGGAATTTCATCCTGACACGATGGTTACGAAACACAACATTGCATCCGTGTTATTAAAAAAAGGAGAACTGGACGTGGCGCTGATCATGTTTAACGAAGTGTTGGAGTGGCAACGGAGGGAATCGGGTGAACGAGATCAAGACACTTTACTCATAAGATGTAACATTGCAGGTATTCTCTGGGAACAAGGTAAATACTCTGAGGCGAAAGAACTCTACCAAGATGTGTTCCAGTTGGAGAAGGAAGTGTTGGGTGAAGAACATCCACACACTCTCACTTCCATGTATGGGTTAGGGATATCACACTTCAGACTGGGAGAGAAAAAGGCATCTCTGGAGATTCTACAACAAGTGCTGACTCAGCGGAAAAAAGTGCTCGGCCCAGATCATCCCACCACTCTCAACGCTCAAAAATCGTTTGATGCAATTTCCCATTTTAGTTAGTAACGATCTCATTTACCGTAAGAGTGGTTGAATTTAGAAACTCTTGACTAATTTCTCAGCTCATGACTCCCACTCCCCATATATTAACGGAGGAGATAGGATTGTAAAGGAAGTTTGTGCAAAAATAAACTGATTTCAACCTTTGTACGAGTAACCACACCCCTTTATTCACGAGGTATTCAACTTTCTTAATGGCCGCAGAACTATGTACTGACTGCTAAGTGATTTAGTCCAACCCACTTCTATGATTAAACTTTTGTTTTGAATGTTTAGAAATTAATTTAACTTTAATAAACTATTTTAGTGAACAACTTCATTTGGGCTTTGTTCAAAAAAATATGTGACATCAAATGTTTAGTCGGTTGGGACTTTATTCAGTTGCGTTTTTCATATGAGCCTCCGAATTTTGATTACAAAAATTTAGATGACAAGAAATAGAGAAATTAGGCGATGTGTGGAAGGATAGGAACTCTGATGTCGAATATTGTAATAGCTCTGCTGAAACACAGATAGCTTCAATTATTCTTTTAAATTAATTGAAAAATTAATAAAGCATAACTTTAACTTTCAAAAAATATCCAAACCAGCCAACATATCTGTTTGTAACTTATTAACCAATCACTTGTCAATTCTTTCTAACCGCTCATCCAACAAATAAGTTCCTTTGCCCTCTTTGGCGACATTAACTCAAGGTTTTATTATAAAAGTTGTACCAGTTCCAAAAACACTTAATAATAAACCATTTCAAGTACGAGTTTAACCAAGTAGTGAAAGAAAGAAAAGTCGCCCTAGAAAAGCCCTAAGGGCCTGAAAGGCTTAATGCGCTTTTTTAATTATATACTTTGTTTCAATGTCAGAGTTCGGTGATGGAGACGCTTGAGCGTATTTTTTCAGTTTCAACGTTTATTTGTTCCCATTATAAATGAATTTTTTTGCCATTGTAAAAAATAACTAATTCTTACGAGTAAAAACCCGAATGTCACGCTATGGAGTCCATACCATTTTTAATTCTGAAAGTAACTATTATTTTTCCATAACTTCCCTATAGTTATCCTTCAACCAAAATCAGCAAATTCGCATGATTTTAATAAAACCTCAAGGGTGACCTAATAGGCTCTTCTCAATAAACTTAAATTTAAAAAATATAAATATTTGTAAGTCACTAGCCGGGATCACTCCCACCGGTCTCCACACAATCCGATCACACTCATCTTGAACTCGGTCGTCACATTAGGCTGAAAACTATCTATGTTTACCGAATTTCAAGTCAATCGATTATGCTGTACTTGAGTTATCGTAACACAGACACATTGGTGAACACACGAACAAGATAAGATAATCTCATAAACCCTGGCTCGGGCTGAAAAGCCAAAGTGAATGAAACTTATCAAATGACTGATTACAAGCTTACTTTACTTAAACTATACAGCCTTACTTCAAATTTATTTGATACAATTTGGATACTGTCGTCATTTGTTTGTTCATTCAGTGAAAAATGATTTTTGAGTTTTGAAAACATTTAACAGTTTTGTGTAAAAATATTCTTTATTGAAGAGTTCCGAAGTCGAGATTTTCACAAAACTCATCTTACCCCTTTCATTCCTATAGATTATGGAATTCTATTTCTATTATTTTTTTCCGGATTTTTCATTTGTTTTGGGGGGTAGTTAAATGCAAGCTGTATTTATAAAGCCACTGAACTTCAGAAATTCAAAATGCTACCCTTCAGTTTGTTCCACTTTGGCCCGCTTTTTCATTTAAACATTTTTGAATAGAAAGATTGTCTGGATGATTTCCGCCTGAAACTTTTGTCTGTAGTATCACAAGTAGTTGTAGAATCTTCAAAGATTTTTCTCTCCCTCCAGGAAATTTGGAAATGTCTTACTCAACCAACAGATTCAAAGCAATGGATAAAATCTTCATTTTTGCTTTAAATTAAACAATTGAGTTTTAATTAATCAAGTAAATTGCGATTTGAATTTAAATTTATTTTTTATTAGAGTACTTTTTTGTATTGATCCCATTGTTTTGCAGACATATATTCAGCTTTCAGAATTTATTTCAAGCATAGTTAAAAATTGTATTCAGACTTAATTTAATCTGCCAACAGTTTAAAAGGTTAGAGTAAAAACGAATTAAAGTATATGAGGTTGTAAAAAGGTTAAAGCAGTTTACTTCGTGGACTTGACCTTTAGGAATTCAATATAAAATACAATTCGAGATTGCCCATGATTTTTATCAGTTTTTTCATTGTGTTGTTCAACTGTGTAAGTCCAACAATTCCACATCTTTATCATTGAATGAGTGATGTAAGTGTCATTTTTGAGCTTGCATGAAATGCATGATGCAAACCAAACTCATTTTATCTCATCATCAAAACTACACCTCCATTTATCATATTTCATACTTTATTAATGTGGGTAGATTGTGAGAGATGTTTCGGGGTGTTTAATTTAGTTTTTGTCATTGGTCGCGCCACCTTCTGGGAGTTTCAAACTGCGCTGCCTGGAGGTTTCTCTACTCCACAGCTGAACTTGTCCACATTCTGGATTCTTTTATTCATGCACATGAAGGTCAGAATGGGAAGTTTTTAAAATGTTTAACAATGAAAAGTGACAATTACTCTTGTTTGTTTATGATGAAACAGATGTAGTCACCTCAAGGAACAAATTAAAACCATGAAAAATTAATAAAATTGCCGGGTTTGTTAAACAGAATCGTCCCATGGTTTTAATAAATATCCTTGAGAAAGAGGGTAATTTATTTAACCCAAGGAGTTATTCTCAGGATTCAAACTTCGCAATTCCGTTGTGGCTGTCTGGTTTTTTTGGATTTTCAGTTGTTTTTTGGGGCGAATAAAATTAAATATAATACTGACAAGAGACAATTAGCAATTACTCTGAAGCATTTACACTGAAACATATATTAATGACCACGTGAACAAAATAAAAATTAAATAGAAACGTCCCCGAATCGCGAAATAAGAAATATTAAAAAACGACCCAGTAGTATGGAAAACAGAATCGTCCCATGGGTTTTAGAAATTTCCCTAAGA
>JAQFZZ010001775.1:0-10163 GCA_034696405.1 Isotoma caerulea | reverse complement strand
GTTCCCACATTCATTCCCGTTTAGCTTTCATTCATTCAATATTTCCTAAAAATTACTTTTATGTTTTTAGAAATCTTTAAGTAAGGATGACATTATGGGGATTTTATTATCTTTGTGCGGTTCCCATTTTAAGTTTTTGAAGCATAAAAATTATTTTATTTTAATTAGTTCATTTCATTCCATAAAATCATACTATTTTTACGGTTTTGGAAATCGATTTTCATTTACAAAATTCAATTGTTTTTTATTCTCATACATTTTTGTATTTCTAGCATATTTCAAAGAAACAATCGGTGATCGGCAATCGCGAAAAAAAGCTCTACTTCTCAACTGTAAATTGACCCAATTTTTGATTGGGGAACACGTGAAATGATACATTTATTTCCTGGTTGTATTTATACAATCGTTGATTGATATCAAACATATTTAAATTTCAATACTTAATTACCTTAGTTTGTAATATTATTTAAGATTTTATAACTTTCCATCCTCGGCAATTATTTAATGTAGACATATTTTTCGGATTCGATATATTATTAAATAAATATTATTTAAACCTTTAATAGGGAACTCGCCTACTTCATAATATTATTTTATTCTTTCATTTTAAACAATGTTGATGGCGATGATTGGGTACTTTGTCTTTTGTTTGACTATTTGTTGCAATGTACAATAATTTTGACAATTTTATGGCGTTTCTGGGTAGACACATCCGTTTTAACTTGATTGCATATGCGTCCAAGTCCAAGTCCACCCATAGTCCATACTATCCCCTCCTGATTGTTCTCCTGCGGTAGATCGCATGGTCAATCGTAGACATTCTAGCTTCATCATCGTAATTCCTTTCCACCTTGTCCTTGTCATTGAAAAAGCTAACAACAAGTCATGTCTATATTTATCTATTTTATTGCTGGCATTTTTCTACAAGATATTTTTGTCTCTAAGAAATATTTCAACTAAACTTCTACTATATGTCCAACATGAATTCTCTTGTACCTAAATACAAGATAAAAATGTGCAGTAAGAAGGGGGAGGATTTCATTTCATTTATTTCGTAATAAAATGGGCAGTGAGGATCAAATGAAATGGAATGAATCCTCAAATGTTCTTCACTTAAGTTTTTATAGCCACTAAATTGCCCCAACCCAGCTGTCCCTGCAGGGATAGCGCCTGCAAGCTAAAACTTTCATTTCATTTTATAAAATAATTCAGTCTTTATTTTAACAAAATTCTTAACCTAACGCAACTTTTCTATTACAATTCTATTTGAGAAGTGAAAAGAGCTACAGCCACAACTTATTTTTTTCTTAAAATATATCCATAATAATTGAGCTGTTATGCAAAAATTTCGACAAAGTTGACTTAAAAAATAAATAGTTAATAGAAAATTTAATGTAAGAAAATCCTAGAAAAGCTCATTTCATACTATTTCGCTGCATGTTTTGATGTATTTTTTGTAAGGGTTTGTCCACTATTCACGAATGTGTCGCAGATTTATTTTTATCAGCACAAAAGTGACAGATAGACTATGCAAAATTCGAGTTAGATTATTTCTTTTAGATTCTCTCGGGAGTTCTTTAGATTTTCCTGCGTAATTGTCGAAAGTCCTAAAATTTACATCATGACCAATATGCGTACAGCATACACCTCCGCATTTCTACTAATATTTGACTATTTGATTAAAGACCTAATGTAAAATGCAATATCCTTTCTGAAATTAGAATTTTTATGATGATTTCCATTCTGAGTAAGTAGAGAGAGGCAGATTTTCCTTGCGCTACGGGAATCGTAAAAAATGTGACAAAACGTAATACTTTAGTTCACTAGCTTCGTTGATATTGAAATTGAAATGAGGGAGAAAGAATACTAATAAAAAGTCTTCCATGTACAGCTATTTTGTAGTTGAGCCGTCCGGAAACGTAAAAGTTGTTCTCATAAAATGCCTCGTAAAGATCACTTCAGGAAATTTAAAAATCCTTAATGGTCAAGTACCCATAAAGTCGATCCTTTCTCTTCTGCTCCGACATCAAATATAATTTAACCGAACGAACCTACGAAACTAAATTTGCCTAAATTGAGTTCGCAGTGTCAAAATATACGATGAAAATTATTAGGTAAATTGAAAATTCTTTTGGTTCGATGCAAATCATGTTTTTACATTGCAGCCATAATATTTAATACACTCAACCTGGAACAACCTATTTTGTGTCCGTGAACAAAGCCCCGAAATCAAAGTCCAAAATTGCAAATCGGTAACTTTCTTTTCGTCGATTGTTCTCATACGCTTTATAACAAATTTAAGCACATTCCGGCCGAAATGATATTCGATTGAACTCTTTCCTGTTTTTTATTCGTGCTAAATGTAAAACTCCAGAGAAATAACGTTTTAGTTTATAGACTACTCATTCAGTGATTGACACTAACAAGACAGATAGAGACAAGTTAACAATTTTGCCAACTTCTCTCCTAAAGTTTACAAAATAGGGGAAATAAAAATGTTAGTTGCATGACACGGAAATGTTGTCTTGTATAAAACTCTATTTTAGTAGTAGAAAAATAAGCTTTTGCAAATTAGGAAAATAAACACATTTATTTTCCAGAGTGGAACTTCCGTCAATTTCCATAATAGCCTATATTCTAAGCGAGAAAATATCCACAGGGTGAACAAATACGGGCTAATAAATCTATAAAGTATAATTTTTTATACTCTTTCTTGAGCAAACTTAAAATTTTAACATGTTACAAATTTATAGTCTGAATAAATTGAAATTGAAGAAAAGCAATAACTTTAATTAAACCCTTTGAAAAGAAATTAGGATTATTTTAAAGTTAAAAATACCAGAAAACACCCTACCTACCACTTCTGTAGTGTGAATACAGAGCGATAATGGAAATATGCGATTCTGTCAACAAAATGTAGAAAATAGTGTAGATTTTTCAATTCATTTGACATGAATTTGGAGACTGTTGACACGCATAACTAGAGTCCATGAGATAAATTTAAAGCTTATGCAAAACACTTCCCATGAAGTTGTCTTTCCTATTTTTCTCTGAATTGTGTATGTATTTAGGGCAATAAGACGACAGCTGGGTGTAAGTACCCTCTGCACCCCTGCATATCTCTGATCTCTCTGTGATTTTACTTTTTACAAAAGCTGTATCAACTCTTAATAGTAAAGTGTGCTTGGTAGACATGTACTTTTAAATTTCTTTATAAAGTTCAAAGGTTCCAAGTCCCATGTCTCCCGTTTGTTTTGTACTCCAAACAGCGTCATTGTCTTTTTCAAGCCCAATTCTGAGGGAGGAAATGGGATGCCCGTTCTCTTTTTTGCAAGAAGTTAATGGGATGCTTAGGATGCGTGAAATGTATTTTCTCTAAATAAGAAGGACCATTTCATGTGTCCTAGTGTAAAAATACACTCTCATTACATCCAATTACTTTTTACTCGTTACGTAAGTTACGTTACCTTTCTGAACCTCAGCATGTAAAAACTAGAACGCCTCTGTCTGTCCCATACAATCTACTTCTTTTGCATTTTCCAGTCACAGGTTCCAATCACCAGTAGTGTTTTCCAACAATATACAATAGCCTTGTATATAATATGCTAATTTATTCTCACCTCATTTTTTTGCACATTTTCCCTTCGTACAGGTTTTTTATAATTCTTACAATTTCTTGCAACCAGAGGTTCTGGTTGTTAATGCACATTTTCCAGCCAGTTGCGGTTATATAAATAATTTTATTTGCAGTTGCCCAACGTTTTGAAACACTGAATATTTTTTAAATATTGTTTTTGAAAGCTAGTTCTGAAATAATATACAGTTCATGCATCAATTACAAATACCAAAATGTAGATAACTTAAATCTACGAGCAACAAATTATATATATACTATATAGATATAGTATATATATAATTTGTTGCTCGTAGACTTAAATTTAAAAAGATTTAATCTTTTAATTACTGTTTATTAAATTGATCCACTAATAGGCCATTTTAAGAACGTATTTAGGAATATTTTTTAAACAATCATCATTATTAATTATTTGTAAACTTTTGATTTGTTATAATTAATCTATTTCAATTTCTACATTAGCCATTAAAAATTAAAAAGAAAACTTTTATTCCTGTAACACTAATTGGTTTTGTTGCCAACAAACTTTATGAATGTTTTTATCCCTTGCATGCTTATGTTGTAAGTAAGAAGCCCTTACTGAGTTATGAGAGCGCACTAAGCGTTATGCATTCATAAGTCGAATAAAAAGTGATAAAATGTATTTTCACTAGTAACTGGTATAAGGGGTTGGATCGGATTTTACCCTTTAGAATGGTGTTCCGGGCCATTAAGCAATATTTGAAATGTAGTCAACTTGTAAAGTCAGCTCTCTAGTCCTGTCTTCGCCATCGTCTTCCTTTTCCTAAGATTTTTTTTGCTATCCTCGTCGACCGTCCTGACTCCTTGTCACATCGCACAATAAAATAGAAATTGATAAATGATGGCAGCTCAAACTGCTTTCATAACTAATATTCCCAACGATCCTGGCACTTCCGCACACAGGAAACTAATATCAATAGAACCCTTAATTTCATACCCGCTCTAGCGACGTTTCAAAAATCAAAATCATAAATATCAAAAAACTACACTTAGCAATGTTGACATAACCGATTTTACCATTGAGGTTAGAAAATCCGGAAATTAAAATGAAATTTACTTATGAGTTGTACTTTGCCATGGTTCAATTGTTATAACCAGTGCTAGCCTATAGTTGTTGGCACTGCCAGCTTTGCATTGAAGTAACATTTTGATTCATAGGAAGTGATTAGACTAGTGTAAATAAGTTGATCCGGGTAATCCTTTGGGCGAAATACCCGGGTGTTTTTATAACTCTTCTTTTTTGTCGGCAAGTGGATTTACTGTTGAGCTATTATGTTGTAATATAACCTTTCTCCACTTTCCCTATTTCCTTCCTCCCCATTCACTTTCTCTTTCACTTTTTTATTCAAAGAAAAATATTAAAAATTTCAAAGGTGTCGGTGGTGATGACAAATATTACACTTCTATTCATTCATACATAAACCATCTACCTCTACTAGTATAGAATTTGTCTATCTATCCTTTCACCTTTTTCTTTTTATTGCGACTGGAAAGTAGGACCGTTTCAATTTTTTAACATTTCTTTACCATCAGAAGAATAAGAATTTTCTTGACTAAGATACTGTTAGGTACTACCTGTACTTTACTTGATTATATAAACGTACTCTGAACAATGCATGGAAATTGGAACTGGCAATTAATTCAGTCGTAATTGTTATATAATTTTTATTTTAAAAAGAACTGACTTGGCCAAATCTCTAAAATTTTGAATTGAAGACTCTGGAAAAAGTTGATGTAACATTGACATGGTTCATGTGTAAATGTGAATTTATTTTGGGTTGCTTTTGAATCTAATGAATAAATGGAAGCAGGGAAAAAATAATAAAACTAGGGGATGGAATAAGTGTTGCCACTGTCTCCAAACATTTTATTACTTCTTCGCTTGCACTGGAAATGAATTGAGTTGACAAAGAAATGAATAGCAAAGGGAGGGGATCATCATCCACAGATTTACTAGATTGATGCCACACCAACAATTGCAATTGTAAATAATAATAAGAAGACGGTGTGGTGTGGGTATAGATGCATCTGCTCTGCCAACCACCCCCACCCCTACTGCATGTAACTAACCTCCATTGTGTATAGCAATGAGCCATATGTGTTTCCAGTTGGTGTGTAAAATGAAATGAGATAAAAATGAACGTATGCAGATGAATAAATCCTCAACTATAAGCAGATCTTTTCATAAATTTTGTACAAAGTATTGAACAATTTAACTAAATACATCAGGGAATAAAATTTCTTAAGAGAGTAGTTTGGTAATTAAGGGCACTATGCTTTGTACCTCTAATCAATTTTGCAAAATAATCATTCTATAACTCCCCAGAGACTCGTTTAAATACTAAAAACAATTATAAAAAATGAAACAGAGAACTAACTTTATATGTCTCATAATTTTTGAATAGCCCACACACCTGCGTTGAACTCATTATATTAGGAAGAGTGAAAGTGGTGGGACATGGAGAAAGTGAATGGAAAAAGTCATAAAATAGAGAAATGCTTTCTCCCTGCCGTCAAGCCGTGTGCCCAACATTATTAAAATTTTCATTTTATCTCATCTCATCTACCATAAGTGCACATGTATGCAACTATCCACCTGTCCACCAAAACAACTCGATCTTCTAAAAAATTTTCCAGTCCAACATTCGCAGATTTCAAGTAGGCAAAACAAAGTACGAGCTTGTAATATTCTTAAAACACTAGAAAAATAATGCCAATGTAAATTCCTCCAGAATGTAAACTTAAAACGTTTTATCCCCACTGAAAGTTCATACCTTTATTTCATATGATATTAAATCAAACAAGACAGTCAACAGTTGACAGTGTCGGGAATCTATTTCAAAAAACAATATCTTCAATAACAGGATTTGACTTTATCTCCACTTACAAGCTAAATATTTGAAGACTTTGAGTTTTCTCTTCAGATTTCTCAATTTTATTACACAGAAAAAATATATCTGAAAGATTCTCCCCTTATAAAATAAGACAGGCAGAGCCTTAGACACTTTTTGTTAAAGAAGTACACAAGAATTTAAGTGACTCATTAAATAAATGAAATGAGGGGTGGGGGAAGCTGAAGCTCCGGATGGATGTAAATGAAACAATTAAGATCTTTTTGTAGTTTGATAGTTGAGGAATTGTAAGATGATGAGTCTAGAGGAATTTCCTTTGTCAACATGATTGAATGATGATGAGAGAGCCCCACCAACCGAGCCTCTCTAATCACAAGGCAATCCACCCAGCATTTTTAACATCCCAAAATGGTCCTATACTTTCTCCTCTATAGACTTCAAAAGAAATAATAATAATACTGAGTGAGTGGTCTACGGTCTTTGAATTGGCATCCGAGGTGAACCTACACTGTCAGTCTGTGAGAGTGTTCCCAAGTCAAACCGACCTGCCTCCCAGTAATAATAATAGTGAAAGCAGAGGGTCGGCTTCTGTTGTGGCTTTCTTTATTTATTTCTTTCTTCATCTCACCAAAACCATTCTTCATTCCAACTCAATCCGCCTTACCTTTCTTTCCTTCCATCCCAAATTGGATATACAACTTCCCTGGGGTTTTACACAATAAACGTACCACAACCCAAAAATCCCTTTACTATACAGCCTCACATTCCAGCAGTTAAATCAGGAATCACTTCGGCGTAAAACCTCTGAATATAAAGTTAGATCACATTAAAATTTCCAATACTCCAACATAAGATGTTTTATTTTCCAGTTTAAACAGACTTCAACAGTTTAATTTAAAAATCGTATTGAAACGTTTTAAAATGTTAAGGTATATTGATTTAAAGTTGGATTTCGTTATGATTTATGATGAATACAAAAGTTTGAAGTTTGTTAAAAAGTCCCTACGAATTATTTGATGTGCTTTTTAATTTTATCAAGTCTATTTTTACTTAAATATTTTTCAGACTACGACAGAGTGGATTTTTGGCAAAGGAGAGAGAGAAAAAATATCGTTCTTATTTCACTTTAGTTTAGCAGACTGGCTCAGCCTCTTTCATTATCATTTAAGACTTGAGTTTCTCTTTACAGACTTCTTTTCTTGTGAGTTTTTACTTGAAATTAGAGAGTAAGCCGTGCATAGTATGCATATGTATAGTCCCTGTGCACCCATCCATCCATCTTGAGTCTCGAGATCCATAGGGATTCTCACTCATCATCTGCATTTGTGCAAATACTTTTGATCTGTCTGATCAAAAAGTGAATCCCTCAACTCATCCTATTTCTCATCTTACTCAACTTTTTTCCATTCTTATTTCACATTTTTTATCAAACAAAGTGCACAAACGGAAAAAGAAAACTTCATCTTTGTGCAGGGTTAGACTAGACTCCACTTTGAAAGTAAACTTTTCAAACCCAAGGTCTCTTATTTAAACTTTTTATTATATATTTATACCATTAAGTCGTTTTAAATTAACCATCCAATATCCAGTTTTGTACCAAAAACTCCAGGGTAAGCAAACCCTACTGTATCTTGCAAAACAATATTCTTGAGTTTCATTTTCATGGAGTCTCGATTCTGAGGTTTTTATTATTATTATTAACCCGTGTGGATTCCTTACTTTCAAACTATTTTTTATCTTTCTATTCATTCTGCTCTCAGTTTTTAATCTTGCTTCAATAAGAAGCAGATAAAGTTATGGATCGAAGTACAATTAAGTAGTGAATTCCAACGAAAACATCACGATCACGGAATGAAACAGAAAGTGTGATTAAGCTGTTGTAAATAATTATGATTTGATCACGACTCATCTTTTAAATTAGGTTTGCTGCTACATTTTTCCTATTGAGGATGAATTAAATTGACTGACCATAATTTTAGGAACAAAATTATCGCATCAGAGAATCTGGATCTGGAGATGTTAAATGATTTCCTCAGTAAATTAAATTCCCGTTCATCAACTGAAGCTCATGCTCATTATATTATGTACTTTTACTTGAGTCGCATTTGAAATATATGAGTCAAAATGTTTTGCCGTCGTCTTCCATTACTAAAACTGAAGTGCATAAAATTATTTGGGCAAGCAAAATAATGCAAATTATTTCTTGACAGAACTGACCACTATTTCTTGATCGTGAACCAATTTTTAAGGCTTATACAAGTAATGACTCCTAAACTTTTTGAAGATACTTACAAAATTATCAGAAAATAATTTTTAGTTGCTGCTGAATTAGCTGAATATTATACCAGTCACTCTCCTACGCCTCATAATTGGTGCTTGGTCTCTCTTTAATTGACATCGGAGTAAATCTCCTTGCATAATTTTTCAAATATTAAAAGGACAGCATTCAATGATTGATTATTGGAATATATTCCAAATTCCAATATTCTAATGATAGTTAATTAATAAATTTTAAACTCGATGATGTGCTTTATTTTATTCTTAAGGGATTTTAACCGGATTGTCAATTTGTGAGGATCGTACAGCTCAACTTTTGACCGGAATAATTTCTACATCAATCAGCCATGAACTTCAATGCTTAATAAAAGTCTGTAGTGCATTTTTAGTCACATGTCAGAGTAATTAATTATTCAGAAGTTTTGAATACCATTTCTCGTTTGAATTGAACAATCTCCTAAGTCATGCATCCCTTCGTATGGTATTGGTTTGCCTTTTCCATCCAAAGCCTTTCAATTTTATAAAATTAGGCTAACTTCCTGCCCTTTGTCTTTATAATTGAAGATTTTCTTACGACAAAATCCAAAAATCGTTTTCATAGACCTCATATAAATAGTTAGCTAATATATGATATACACTACTAATAAACTACTAGATACTACCGTAACCTTTAGTGAACTTAATATTCTTAATCCGTTCGGCACTTATTCAAACTACGAAAGGTAAATTTTTAAGCATATAACAGTCAACAGTACAAAATGTCATTAACTTGTCTTAATAATATATTACGAAAGAGAATTTATTACAAGTTGACTTAGCAGTTTCTTTGTAGCTCATAAATCCAAATTCATAAAATAATGAGAAAGTTTTCACAGAGCCAACTTCCATTTCCACTCACCGAGGCATATGTGCAAAGCATAAAATCAAGAGTTAACAAACATATACGAAAATGGTAAATGTATAATGGCAAAAGACTAAGGACATTTCTAATGTCTTAGTGACCGGCAGCAACAGACGCTTCCTGTATTTCTTAACTTACTGGAACAAAACTACGAAGGTAACTTGAAGGTTTACATTCATGTATTTCCTTTGAAGAAATAAAATAATAGAAAAGTCCATCGCGTATAGCTTTTCAAAGGAATTTAATATCCGTCCTTTTATCCCCCACATTTTGGCATCTCGGAAATTGCTTTTATTTTAACTTATCAAGAGTTGAATTAGAAAATCTAGTTTTACTCGTAGCAGTCTGCAACTGCAACTATTTTGCTTATTATTGAAAGTGAAACCACTAATGTAAACTGAAGCATTAACATATAAAGAAGACGAGAATTTACTTCACATCAGTTTATTTTAAACACTCTTAAATAAAACTCTTTCCT
>JAQFZZ010001774.1:0-10164 GCA_034696405.1 Isotoma caerulea | reverse complement strand
AAACAACTTCTTTACATACTAATCTTCAGACATGTAAATAAGTCTTGAAATTTAGCTGGCGGATCTTTTTCATTCATATTCTGCTTACTCAAATCAAACTAAACAACCATTTTCAACTTTCAACAGGAAGAATATAATCATGACGTAAAAGGAGAGTACACAATGCTTAATAAGCAAACATTAAATTGATGAAATAAGGTTAAAGGTTGTAGACGAGACACATCCCTTTAGCTTGTATTGCATTATACTTTATCTCACTTCTCATCCCAGCCGACAATCTGAATGAATCTTGAGACAGCTAGAGGAAAATCCTCTCAGCCGCTTTTTGTAATAAAAAGTATTAAAATCCTGTGACTCTCATCATCTTTCTTTAGTAAAACAAAAAAATACATATTTTCTCTTTCCCTTGTAGGAAACTTCACCAGAAGCTGTACAAAATGCTCATCTACCTACCGCCTACTACCTACCCTCGTATATAAATCATGCAGAGAAGAGAAAGAAAAACTTATTCTATTTATTATACAATATGACGACTGTATATTTCTACAACTGTTCATAATAGTAAAAAGCGTATCTTAACTTAAATGCAAAATACTGGGGGGCATTGCATTATTATTTGCATCTGCAGCTATCAAGAATTTCCATCCGTTCTTTTGCAGCTCTGTCGTGTCTCTCCACCGACTTTTATTACTGCATTTGAGGTGGATTCCCTGGGATAAATTAAATCCACCCGTGGTTTCGTTTTCGCTCGGGTTCTTTTTACTCTTCTAAACTATTTTAGCAGCGTTGCTACACAGGGCTTAAGATTTATTTTAGTTTAGTAGACTTAACCAGCTCTGTGGTCGTGCTATGGCTTTTTCCAAGTGGATTAAATAAGGTCTCTTTTTCTTTCTCTAAAGGTTGTTTTTACTCTACAGAAAATAGTTTGATGAATTTGAGATGAGGTGAAAGTTCTTTGTGTTTTTGAGTAACCCTGTGTGCAGTATGGTATATTGCTCTTTCACCCTTTTTTAGGTTATAGGTCTTTTTTGTTTATTTCAGATACAAAAAATAAGTAATAAGAGAGCAACCAGTATGTAGGTATATTTTACATATAACCAAGAGGTATAATAATTCTTTAGTTGCTTGCAAGATTGAACTTAATAGAATGCGTATAGTAGAGATACATTTGCTTTAAAAATGCAACTCCATTTAGTTGTTCAGAGTTGTAATATGTAATAAAAGGGTTGGGGAGGTAAAGCCATGCAGATAAAATGTGAAGGGTCTCTCGAGATAAATCACAAAAACCAAGACGTAAATGTATTGCATTTGTTTTCAACGGATGAGTTGTCTCACAATCCACTCCCAGAAAGTCTTCAGCACCAGAACCAGAAGAACTTGACTATTACTACACTAATACTCATTGTTCTTGGACAACAAAATCTTTTTCTTGCACACTAGGTAATTCTCATAGTACATACAAGCCTCATTCATTTCCTTTTCTAAAATTATTGTTTAAAAAGAGACATAGCGTTCTGCTATACTGCTTTCTCTTTTGTAAATTATATTATAAGGTATTAAGCTTCTGTAGGCCAAAATATTTAGGTAGGTGAAAGTGCAGGTGAAATGGGAAGCAACAGCCGAGCTGATGCAGGTTAAAATTGAAATTATCATGCTGTATGTAGCTGAGTGGGCCTGACCTGATCCTTTCTATAGTATAGACCTATATTTAGTTTTTTATACTTTGTGCACTATGGGGTCTGTCTGGTCTATTTGCTCCTTTCAATTCCCATACACTCGTTGGAGAGGAAAACAGATGTGTGACTGTGGGAAAAGTGAACAAAAGAAGGAAAGGATTGTAGACAATAAATTGCTACTATGGTGGAATGGGTGGGTGCACCCATCTGAATGCAATTCAAAGGAAAGAATCGCGAAGTACTGGTGATAATGCCACTCGAAATCCTTACACTGCATGCATATACGTATTTATAGGTATGACTCGTATGGTATCTATAAGTCTACATACAAGTACAACCACCAAATACTCCCAACTTTCACCGTAAAGAATAGGAGTGATCAGCCACCTGACAGTTGAATCGATTCGATAGCAGTTTCTTTGACCCTTTCTCTCTTCTTTTGTAGTTTGGAGCATCTTCTTTTTATGCGATGGGAGAGAAAGAATAGAACTGGTTGTCCTACGTAAAGATAGTTTGATAGTTATCTATATTCAATATACATACAATGGCCTAAATCATTCAATTCAAAAGACAGATCATTTATAAGCGAATGGTGAATGTGTGGTAAATTCTTGTAGAATGTCTTACCAAGCTGAGAGAAATTAAGAGATTTTTGAGTTCTGACTCTTAACCTCAACTCCAGCATTTTATTCAGATGATTTCCATTTTGCTTTATTTCAGAGGTGAAAGCAATTCCTGATGATTTTTCTGTTTAAAAATTATGGCTGCGTTTGGGTCTTGCGTGAAATTTACATTTTTAAATGCATATTCGTTATGATTTTCTTTGATTTTCTATAAGGTTTATTTTTTACTGAATTACCAATTAGCAGGATTAAAACACTAATATTTTGTAAAGAAAGAATACCCTTAGAACACAAACCGGTAACACATCCACAAGTCTCCAATATATTATAATAGCTTAATGTATAAACGAAAGAAGCATGAGATTTCTTTGCATACTACTATGATTAACCTAAACGTAACTCACGGTCATAGTGAAGATGAGCAAAATGATTATGATATGATACTTCCTCTGCATACATAGTAAAAAGATTCTGGTGAATCCTTTTTAACACCCTATGATATTTTATCCACTAGAAAAAGATAGAGCTGGGACCGCTCCAAGTATATTTAGGAGATCAGGGTGGAAAGAGCGTGCAAAATTAAGATGAAGAGAGTGCCCTGTAAGCTGTTGTAAGGATAAATATTTTATCCTCGCGTTCCTTTCTCAGTTTGCTCTCTAACCCATTCTCATGAGACTCTTTTCTTTTTTCCAAAGAATATTATGATATCAGTAACACACTACAGTGTACATACAATGGAAATGCATGTATTAATGTATATTGCTATAAAAGTCCTTACACGTAAAAAGTGAAAGCGATCGATTTTATCGGTTGTGCTAAAGCACCTTACCACTATGAACATAAACAAGAGTACATATGGCCTTGACTAGAACCATTTCTCAGGCCAGGGTACCCAGGGTATATTTTTCTCTACTTATTCTAAGGTAAAGGTAAGGCAGCTTAGTCGAGGTACTTTTATTCAGAGAAAATAAAAGAGAAAGTGAAGTAAAGGACCTTACTCCCTTGCATGTAGGATGTGGGATGAATGTATGTATGTATATAAAGACGGTGCTTCGGGAATATCTAACCTGGTAGGAATCACTATTAACGTCATCAGTATTAGAAATACGTGGAAGTGGAAGAAAAATGAAAGGATGCCACACCACTCCATTGAAAATAACTTAAGAGATGAGAAAGGAATATAGACAAGGTTTGGAGATCTTCTGATCTTCAGTGAAGTAGTGAAAGAAGCAGCCCTTTTATTTATCCTTCCATTTCAAAATCTACTACTTGGTTATTCATAGCGTTTTCCAGCATACAAAGTACGAGTATCAGCAGTGGGTTTTTTCTCCGTAGAGATCCAATATGGAATTCTATTGTTACAAAAAACAAAGTCAAAGTCAAAAAACAAATTCGATGCTGCAATAAATTGCATTACTGTTGTGTGGGTGTGAATTGTTTACTAATGCAAATCGTTCCATGTTTTTCTATCGAATATGATAACTTCAAACGAGAGAATTTTGAGATCAAACGACACATTGTTGTCTTTGGGATGCAATGTATTGTTATTATAGAAATTGTATGAATTTTTTCGTTTGAGAGATAAGAAAACCTTTGATGCCTTTATTTCACAGCATTATTATATTGTGGCTGGTGACTAATATTATATAATACTTCTTATTGCTAAATGTTCATTGCAGTCGTTTTGTGGTAGTATAACTGTCAACTGTAACCTCTGAACTTTAAGCCAGACCAGCGTAGTAGTAGTAGGTAGGCTTATTACAAGTAAGACATATCTTAACGTTTGAAAGTGCACAAGTGGACATGAATCAAAATGAAGAGATGATAATATCAGTTCGTATGCAATGTAGTAATGATGATAAGATACGAAGTAGAAAAAGAGGTAGCTCCAAGTTCCAACTTTTGTTGAGTGTGTGGAATGTATACAGTCTTATGGGTTGAGATGGGACGGAAGACAAAATGCTTTTTCCTGTCTTCCTAATCTGTTCATTCTTCAGTGGCACCCAACGAATTACATTCCATCTGTACTACTTACTTACTTTACTGCCCTCATACATTTCCCATAATTTACCACAAAAGTATGCCAGACAGGCAGCAAGGAGGAGACAATGATAATATATACATAAAAACCAAAAGCAAAAGACAAGAAGCTAGTGACTAGACATATCAAAACTATTGTATAAAGTATAAATTCAAATAATACATAGGAAAAAAAGAATTCATTCCAACATCCAACTTCCAACTATTCCCGTCTGTTCTGTATCTGTGCAAAAACTTTCACTAACTAAAAGATAGGAGCAGTTATAAAAATACAAAAAACATGTAGAGGAAGCAACTTGTGAATTTTACTTTTTTCTTCAGGAAAAAACCAAAGCTATTATCTTGGTTGACAGTCAGCAGTCACGAGTTACGACAGTTTAGGCTGAGATAGATAGAAAGATAGATTTGGGTGTGTAATGTAGGCAGAATAGTAGTTCTCCCTCATCCTCGAATTTCTTTCCTTATCTTTTTTTTCTCGGAAGTAAAACTGAATCAGTAGCAGACAGTTGCCTACTGCCTAATTCACCTGGTCTGTCTGGTGTGGTATGTGTGGCAATGTTCTATCTTATTTGCAAAGCACTTTTACATTCTACATAGCCAGTTAGTAGCTTTATGGTCTCTTCTTACACAAATTCTAAATTGCACTACCTAGGGAATATGAATTGCGTATGACATACCTACATAGTTCATCTTATAAAATGTAAGATAATAATGTATGAAATAAAAGAGAAAGGCTTTCCACCCGGGGTAGGAGGAGTATTGAGTGAAATTCGAAGTACTGAAGATGACTGAAGTAACGTCGATGGAAAATATTTTGACAAACTCAGCAAAACAGCAAGACTCACAAATTGCATTAAGGAAGACGAGGACTACACCAAAGTTGAAAGTATTACTTATATATAAATATTACTTTTATAATATACAATATGACAAAGTGAAATAGGTGGTGGGGATAGTGGGTTAGGCTTGAAGACTGTAAAGCTACATTATATGAATGTATTTGTAGAGAAAGTAAATGTGCTCTCTTGCGTTATACACACATGGAATTTGGCATTTCTCTTCTTCTTCCTCAGCTTTGTATATTATACGGAAGGAAAACTGATTGCGAAAGTAGAGCATCAACTTCACCTAAAATAATACGAGAAAAGAGAGAAGTTGGAAGGAAGTATTAGGGCTTTTTGTTGATTCTAGCTGGAATAAAGTAAGTAAGTAAGTGCTAGTGCCAACAATAGAAAATAGAATAGAAAGAGGAACAAAGTTGCATTTTAAAATGGATAAGGAAGGATGAAGATGATAGAGACGAATAGGTACATACCGACTGTCTTAACCCAACCCAACCCAACTTGTTCTTACTCTCTAGTGGAGTGAAAGGGATAGGAAAATTTATACAAATAGCTGGGAATAATAGTACCGTTTTTGAATGTTTGGTTCTCTTTCTACTTTCTATTTTCCCCATATAAGGTTTTATCTTTGGTTCAAGGAGAAGAACAAAAGTAGGCAAAAGCTAACGAAACAACAACAAAATAATAAAGCCGGGGGGAAATGCGGCACAGTTTGTCTTCTCTGTATATTAGAAATGTGTCTTCTATTCTTGGGACTTGAGATGAATACTAACAAGTAACAACAATGCAATAAAGACTAAAAGACTTGCTACTTGCTGCCAAAGCTTATCATTACTCTTAACTCGATGTGCTTGTTAAAAGATGTGCACTTTACAAAAGCTATGAAAGTTTACTTTATTAACTTGTTCGATTTGTGAGAGAGTTGCGAAATTTGTTTTGCGCTTTCCTTTAAATGAAATTCAGGGCGTTTAATCATCAGGTTGTTTCACTTTGTTAAATCTATTGTACTTAGTTAGTTCAGCTTGTTTTCAAATTTTGAAAGAAATTACTTTACTTTTTATTTTATGTAAATATCAGAGTGAAAGCAAACAAGGTATAGGTACATTCTTTTGTGTTTGAACGAACTTTTTTTAATTACATTTAAAACAAATCGTCATATTTATATAACTATATAACTTTTATATTAACATCAAAGTTAACATTATCATCGCATTACGATATGATTCTTTTCAAAGTGAATAGGATAGCAAAATCAGTTTGAGAAAAGGCCATATATAGACAAAGGTGAACTATTCTCCTGGAGTGAAGAATGAAAGCAAATAAAATAATGTTTTATGTTAGTCAAATGCTACAGTAGAATGTTAGGAGTAAAAAATTAACTGAGAATAATAACATTGTCGATTTGACTTATGACTTTGGGTAAGAATATGTCTATAGTATATGAATTGAGAAATGAATAGGTCAGAGAAAGTTGTAAAATGTGAATTAAATGGTAATGCATCTGTACTAACTTTAGCTTTTAGCTATTTTATGTGAGGTGGATGAAATGACAGTCATAATACCAAGCTATTATTATCATCATCATAGGAGTTAGTTAGATGTAGTTTGTGGCAGGTTATTGAAGCATGTTAAGTGCTGAAGGGTATACATAATATACATAGTACTAACTAACTAACTAGGTACTCGAACTTTTACTACCTACAACTCCTTTGACTACTAATGGCAATGCAAATGTAACTACCATCACCTCTTCAACCTTGTTAGGTATTCGTATGAGTACAGGCCAGGCCCGGCACATAGTGTCATATATATATTAAAGTAACAGAGAGACAGAATCATACTTTCACGATGAAAGTTAGTTCGGAAGAGTTTTTCATAAATTAATGTAACTCTTTATGGCCGCTCTTGTATGAAAGTTACTTTATGAAAAAGAAATGAATGTCCTACCTAGCCCAGCCCAATCCCTTATAGGCTTTTTTGATTCTTGATTCAAACCTTGTAAAATTTTATGTGCTTTGTATTTTTATTTGTGCTTATGTTAGTAGTGACTCTGTATTTACATTTCCTGAGTTGACTCGAAAGGTACTTATATTAGTTGTGATATTTTTTTGAGAGTTAACACGAAAATTTAAGTCACAGACAGAGTAACTACCCTACGTATTAAAGTTGAAGTTGCATCATTTTGCCTAAGGCTGGAGAACAAACTTGAGAATTAAATTTGAAAATTTCTGAAACTGTTTTATCTAGGAGTCTCAGAATCAGATTTATCTTCATGCGAGAAGGAAAGAGGTAGGAATAGGGTGGAGGGTGAAAGTTTGCTTAGCTCAGGTCAAAATATGGTTCAATGAAAGTGAAAGGTGTCTTTTGCACAAAACTCATTTTGTGTGGTTGGTTAAAGTAAGCAGGTAGTATGTATAGTATAGAATACATAGAATAAGAGTAATGATGATAAGAATAGCGGAATAGATCGATAAAGACAGAATTCTTATTCAAGGAATAAGTAATCATCTTCTATGTGTGTATCCCCCGATCAAAGGTAAATATAGGTGGGTCGATTTAATAAGAAATGAAAGTCAACTTGAGCATACGCATAAAAAAGACGGGAAATTGATTGTGCGTTGCCCTCTCTTCTCTTGAACCAGGTTTATCGCCGATTATTCCACTAAATGGCTGTTCTCTCTCAAGAGAATCTGGCATACACAAAAGCTATATCATTATGAAAGCATAAGTGAAGCGGGGATAAGATTAGGATTATATCCAATAGTTGGTTATGGCTTTGGCAATTTCATCGCAATTTTCTTCGCCAAGAATGTAGCTCAGTGAATGAATGGATACAATTGGTCCATTACGGGAATGAAAATCGTTTAGATTTTATTGCAAACTTCAAATTCATTATCAGATTTTATATTTGGTGAAGGAGCCTCTTTATTCAAACTGATAAAATCAGAGTTAGAAGAGAGGGAGAGGGGTTTGCAGGTCAGCTAGGCCAACTTCTTCAAAGTGGTATGAATGGTGCTTGCTATATGGACCAAAGTGTACTATAAAGTGGCCTTACTAAACCAAGTTTAGTTTCATAAAACGATAAAGGATCCAATAAATTTGTCTTTTTTATTGTCTTGTAGAGTGAAAAATTGTCTTCCAAAATGATATTACGCTCTGTTAGTTCCTTCATCTTACTTCCCTTTGCTTTCCCTTGCTTTCTTCTTCTTAATTCCCTACGGTATGAAATCGTGCATAAGAAATCGCGAGACAAACTGTACAAGACTTGAGCACACACACATCTACTAACTCTCTAGTTATGGAACTTCGCAGTTCGGAGTTTTTGAGTTCGAGTGTACGATATTATTACTGTGCTTTGTTTCAGCTCAGCTACTTTTTAGGTTATTTGCTACAAACCAAGAGCAGATAGGGTGACTAACTACCTACGCCTACACGATACAATCTAGTAACAATCTTTAACAATCTTCCATAACGATGTATAGACAGAAAATGTACAAACGCAAACGGTATAAATGCTAGTAAGAAAAATTCGAAAGAACAGCTGAGCTCCTTTCACTTACATACAAACCTACTTTCTCTTTTTAACTAGCTGATTGTGAGTGAAATGCTTACTTACTTACACTTAAACTACTACATCCTGTCCTACACACACACACCTATCATCATCCTTCCTCTCCTTATTACCTCTAACCTATTTTTCCAAAGAATTTAACGAGTTGCGACTAAACCAATTTATTTACCTGTGTACTTCGCTTCTTCTGGAGGATTCAGAGCGTAAATGATAAGATACCTGGTTGAAAGGGTAGAGTATAGTAGCATATAGTTCAAGTAGGAGAAGGTACTGACTCTGTGAAAGAATTTGAAAGAGCAAGAAAAATAAAGCTAGAAGGGGTCGGATGGGATGAAAATATGAGAAACAGTAGCATATAGAAAAGTGCAAAAACTTCTTAAATTTCTTGAAATACGGAAGTCGATGATGTTCTGTTTCTATTTTTTTCTTGAAAAAATATACAGCCTTAGTACACACATTATCAGTTTTATTTTAGCTTTTAGAGTTAACGTGTAAAGAAATAGAATTTCTATAGTTGTGTTGTTTAATACCCAGTAGTATTTAAGAAGAAAAAAACTTCAGGAAGCTTTAAGACCACTAGAAATCAATGCCTCTGCCAATTACCACCACACCTCCAAACCCATACATAACCACTAAGAAATTGTCTGTGTCAGATACAAAGTACGTAGTAAAGAAAGCCTTTCGAAAAAAAAACAATGAACTATATACAATCTACAATAGTTCCAGGCTCCAGGTATGTATCGCACCTCTTCTCTCTGAAGACATGAAAGTCGTAGCTCAGATGTTCAATGAATGCGGATGCGGTCTGCTTTGGTTTTGCTCGGATAGGTTTAGTTTACAGTTGAGTGTTTGTGAGAAATTGGAATTAGATTAGGTATGGCATCCTGAACCTATTCTTGTGTCCAATCCAAAGAATTCTAGCCAAACCTGCCTGGTCGGACCAGTTCGTAGTTGTAGTAAAAGGTATTTCCTAAATTCACGATTCTACACTGGTGTGGTGCGTTTGTAAGGAATGCTTTATTCTTCTTCTGCTAGTCCAAGTTGAATCCAATGTTGAATGAATGAATGTGTTAGGTTGGTGAAAGCAAAGGCTTCTTCCTTCAACCTGGAAACTAAAAGATGATATGTGCTAAAATGGGACCGTTTTGCAGCTCCACTCCCGAGAAGAAATATAATATAACCCTTTAGTTTATCCTTTTATCTATTTCAGGGTGAGAAGAGAGAGAAGACTTTATAGTTGAACTTTGAGGGCAGTACCCTTATGTGTCATACAAACAAGCTGTGCTCTTGGCCTCGTGTTATAAAACGATGACAGCTTTCCTATAGAGGTTAGCCAATAACTCTGTTTCTCAACGTAGAGTGTAGTGTGATAATTATCATTCAATTGTCGCTTGAAAATTTCACACTCGCCT
>JAQFZZ010001773.1:0-10165 GCA_034696405.1 Isotoma caerulea | reverse complement strand
ACAAGTTTGTACTATGTACATTGTACGATACATAAGTTGGTTAGACAAAGTCTAACTTTGATGACAAATCTCCAAAGGAAGCTATTTTTAGCTGCAGGTCGCAGCGCATTAGTAGTGTTTTCGTTTTCGAAGTAAAAATCTAATTATCAGAGAAGAGTGACATTAAATCCCATCCGAGGGTGAAAGCTTTCACTTTCCATTAAATTAGGAAATCTCTGTAGGATGTAGGAAGAATTCAAGTAGAAAAAATTTGATGATAAAAATGGTAATTTTCAACAACTCAGCTATACAGCGTTGAATTAAATCTGAAGGCTATGAATTGTAGTTTAGAGAGGATATAAGTACGCATTATGTAAAAATATTCATACTGAATAAGACAAATTCCAACATGTTTTGCATTATCTGAGCATTAGTTTTGGTAGCTTATGCATATACCGATGGTATTTTCCAGAATGTTTATGTCGTTGAAATTCAATTCAGGGATCAAGTATAAAAATACATATAAGAATTCTTGAGGGATGTCAGATGAATAAAAGCTTTAAGTGTTTTATTCCATACATCATCGTTTCTTTTCTTATAAAAAGTTATGTTCGATATAAAATATAACGGGCAAAAAGTGTTGCTCCTTCGGGGAATGAACTTTAAGAATCAATCTGGCAAATAAAATTTGATTAGTATTCTCTCAGCAGAGGATTCAACTCATCTCAAGAAAGAAGGACAGGAACCTCCCGTTTGTGATTATTATCATGAGAAATTATCATAATATTATTACGAAAGTAACATGATAAACAGGTGTCTTACGGTGGGCATGATCACCATTAATACATCATGAAAGATTTCATTTCATTTCAACTAAACCGACTCATCAGTTTTATGCACAGTAGTACATCTTGTACACGATCAAAAGCAGTGGCCAACCTTGTCTTGTCAGTTCAAGCCATTCTTTTTGTTTCTTTTATGTCAAACAAAATGATTTGGATTAAAATGGAATTGGTATGCAGAGATTTTACCTTTGTAATTTTGCAAAGTTGATTTAAAGGCCAGACAGGTGATTACCTGCGGGCCACGGGCTGATATATTAAATGAACATTTAAATCAAGAAAAACTTAATTATTTTACTTTATGAGTTTATCCTATAATTGTAAGTTACTTTAACATACTAATTGAGTTCTTTGAAGTGAATTACTCAGTTAGTGTAATAATTAGACTGATGGGTTTTCCTATCACAAAGAAATTTATGAGCCATCATAACAAAGCACCTTCTTATTGCTATGATCGTCATCATTCTCATTAATGGTGCGATTTATGTATGCCATAGTATAGTTTGATGTTATTAAAAAGTATACTGTAATAGTAATGCAATAATAAAATGATTTTATTTTGCGTAATCATAGAATCTTTAATTTTGTGTTACGTAGTAGTACAGAGTAAAGATTTACAGATCACCTCGTCCTCTCATGATTTAGAATTTGCTAAATTTATACTAGAGTAGGCAATTGAACCGAGTTCGTGTATGTAAGGTATGTAAATTTGTTGGAAAGATGCAGGTGCAAAAATGACGTAATGCGGATCAAACATCAGGTTTATCATACCAATCACCTTCACCAATTAGGTTTCGATTTGAGAGTAGATGAAAATCGGATTTTTCAACATCATCACATCAAAAGTCTGCAATGGTTAAATGCTTTATTATCGGCACTATAAATACGGTTGTAAAAACCAAATGAAAATTGGTTCAAAAGTCAATTTATTTATAGCTTAAAAAACATGAAAAATCATGTAACAATATACTATACTAGGTCTTCAAAAGAGTTATAATATCTCTAATTTTATATGAAAATAAAAACGAGAAATAAATCATTAAATAATTTAATTTGCAAACCTATTTCAGAATTTAAACTAAAGAGTATAAACTTTTCTACATGAACAGATTCACAGTCCAACTGTATTTTACCTGTCGAAACTAATAAATGTCCTTTATTTTACAAATATATCTGCAAGGAATAGAAAGCCTTATAGTAGAAAGAATCAAAAAGCATCATTAATCAAGGAGTCGGTTGGGTTTCCTTAATTTCTTTCATAAATGTATATATTATCATCATGTACAAAGACTCAATCAAGGAATCTAGCTACTACGACGTTCGGTTTATATTCAACACTCAACAGAGTCTTCCAAAAGAAAAGTTTTTCCTTTCTTTCCAACTTGAGATTTATATCATACGGTACGGTATTAGATCATATTTCGTATATATAATGAGGTTCTGATTAGAATAGAATCCCTGTAATCCACCATTATGCAAATGTTAAATACAAACGTGCAGATACGGCAAGATGAAGCGAATTCTGCTTGTCAAAGCCCTATATTGGATTGGACGACGAGATGAAGATTGCACAAAAGCCATAAAGCTTAAAGACAATCTTCATACACAAAAGGATGGATGCGATTTGAAGTCTTGATGAATAATGTTCCCAATGTATCTGGAGAGCTCAAGGCCCCAGATTTGTTCATCTTATCAAAATTGCAAATTCACCTTCTTTTCAACTATCTTATACTGTAATAACCATCACATTACATTTAGATTCACTCGATCAATTTACTATATCATATTATATTTACGAGCATTACCATATTCAAAATTTAGATCATCCGATCTGATTTATCGGTACATTGTAGCGAATCGTAGTAGTAGATCCATAATTGAATTGAGCAGTTTGTTTTAGGCATGCTGTAAAGGTTTTGATGAAGCAAAATCGAGCAATTATTAAAAGTTTTTAGCTCCGGCTTAAGAATAGATTTTCTTTTGAAGATTTTTCTGAGTTTTGATTGATTAAATTGCAATTTAATTTTAACAAAGCAACAATTTTTAGTTTTTAATCTTAAAAAAAAACTTTTCCAACAATTTTTAGCCGTGTGATGACTTTACAATAATATTGCCTAAAGATAAATGCAAATTTTCTTTTAATTGTAGTAAATTTGCATTTTTTGGACCAACGATGAAACGGCATTTTTGTTTAAAAATCGGTGACGTTAAAATCTTGTAAGCCCCTTATAACCGGCATCTCATCCATGCTAAAAGACCACATTATAACTCTAAAGAGCTATCATTTTGCAATATCATCGTCAAGTATTAATCATCTTGGTCTACATTAAAACTCTACAAACAAACCTTGGGAAATCACTACCTGGCATACCTTGAAATGCAAGAGTCAAAAATCTTGCATGTCTTCAGCCTACCAAAAGCCAACATTTACTTTCCCCTTTCGTAATAATTTAATATTCGCATTCTGAGAATAAAAGATGAATTTCATGTGTGTGTACCTGTGCAAGCATGTATTTTACATTTATGATCTGTGTTTGATGGTCCCTACGTAATATTACACTTATGCAATATCACTCAACATCCGCAGCATCTATCACAGACCGTCAATTACATTATTTTTTAGACAAGTAGCTCGAAACTGAAAATGGCTTATTTTCTACATCCAAAACTCATTTATTATTGCATATAAACGGAGGTAGACAGAGAAAAGCACATTGGAAGCTACAATTAACAATGCATGTAAAAACTCTCCCTCAATACTCGTTATCTTCCTCAGTAGTAGTAGCAATAGCATTGCATTGCGTTTTTCGTAATTACATAAGCTTGTAGTAATTACGGGATGATGAGAGTGTACAAGAGATGAGAATCATTTAAGGTTCTTTTGGCTGATACCAACTACCGGCTTCGTCTCGTGTGCAATTTTATTATATTCTTGTAGCAATTCGGTTTCTCTCATAGAATAGAATAGAATCAGGAAGCTGATGAACTTCTTTGTACGAGTTAAAATAATTTTTGTAATCATATCTGGTAAAGTGGTGATAATGATATCGTGTATATCGTATCTTGCAACTGAGAACATATTGAAGTTTAAATAAATATCATTATCATTACCTTTTTGAATAAGTTGCATGATCATTACCAAGGTAGAATTTTAAAATGATCTTATCATGATTTGCGAATATTGTTTTTGCTGGCCGATATTGGTATATTGAGTCGTTAAATGAAATATATACCTGATTCAGAGACAGGTATGAATCAAACACAATGGCTTCGTATCAGAACGGTCTGCTCCTCAAAGATAGATCGATAAAAGAACTGCATTTTTGCATTATTATCTTTTTTGCACCTTGATGTAATTTTCTGGAATGAAATGCTATAATTTATGTTGTTCAGATTTTGATAAAGCGAGTGCTGAAATCTGTTGTCTCATTCCTTCCTTTATTAGTTACAAAATCTAATATCCCATGGGTAAGCTAGTTTACAAGGTAAGGAGAAAGGTGTGGCTAGCATGTCAAAGGTCAATTCTGAATCTGCATGAGGAAATTAAAATTCTCATTAACTTACATAGTCATCATCCGCCCCCGTGATGAAAATGTGCCCCGGGTATGAAGAGTGAGGATGGGAATGTGAGTACGAATGTGGATAAGAAGACATCTTCTTGCTCTTTGTTTATTTTACACGAAAGATGAGACCATTTGAGATACTGAGACTTTCACTTTAAGTACAACTGTATCATTTTGCAACAAAGTTGATCCTGGGTGTTGGTCGGCAGTACGATATAAGGTGAAAGGTGAAAGCTAAGTAGTATGGACCAGATATGCTAAGTTTGAAGTTGTATATTTTGTCCAGATTCATATGAAATATCAGAAGTCCAATGAAATAATATCCCACCACCACCCTTTGGTGGGCACAAAAGCCCACAAGGGCCTTCTCATCATATAAGGTTCATCCAGTGTACAAAAATTTTCTCTGGCTCGTTAAAAACCTCATTGCATAGAATATATCTTCAGCTCCAATTGCCAATCGAACTTCAAAGCAATATATAGAGGGATGACTCACGTCCTTCACCCACTTCCTGTTTCTACTTCCGTACCTCGTCAATCGCTCAAAATATTGCTCAGCTGATTTGTAGTTCAAAGACAATCAGCGTCTAAAGTGTTGATGAATGAATTTATTTTTAGATTGAACTGACACAAATCAAGGGCTTAAATCAATGGAGAAAGACAACTCTTAATGTTTTAAGACATCCGGTTTCAGATTGCCCAATCCTTTAAGTTTATCTCTGAGAAGAAAAACAGAGATGATCAGAACATGACAGTTGCACTGCCACAAACAGACTACTGAAGAGGATGAATGAACAGAGTGACCTGGACACTTTGAGAGCACTTTCACCCAGAGAAATCCTTCATTCTGCACCGGCGTCCTGGGGAAAATCGATCTCAGAGAGTTACGTGTCTCATTTTCCCCACAAAATTTCACTTGGCAAAATACATTTTCTTTTACTTTCTACAAGTAGAAAAAGTTCATTTAATGCAATGTGTATCTACATCGGTTTAGTTCAGTAGTCCAGGTTGCAATAGAATTCGATTTCGGTTTGGACTGACCAAATTTTATAGTTTGCTTTGCAAATACTGTAGATGTAATATATTCTTTTGTAATTTTGCATATATAGAACCATACCCTATCCTATCCCCCTCCTAGACCTAGACTATTTGGATCCTAACTATATATAACAGTATCATTTGAAATAATTTCGTTTTCGTCTATTCATGTACTACCATATAATTTGACTTCCATGATCAAGACGTTCGTTAACCCTCTGTGAAATGAAATAGTGGTGGATAGGGAGTTCTAGAGAAGTTCGCATGCATGGCTACGGCTAATGACAAATAGTTTATTCTGTCAGTCTATAAGTTTGTTAAAAGCTTACTTTTCATCCGCAGGTTAGTGTGGTAGACTATCTGTATTAATGATACGACGTGCATGAGGTTTCTGAGTGGTACGATTGATTTCACCTGTTTTTCTGCCAAATTATAGGAAAGCAGTGAGAAGCATTGATACTTTGATACTATTGATAGCAATAATATACATTAGCATAGTAGACTTTCTCCTGTTTCGTTGGTGTGTGACTTGAGCCATACGAGCTAAAGCGTCGAGAATCAGATCAGAATTTAGAGAAATCGGAGTCATCGAAGGATGAGTCACCTTTGTAATCCTTACCGTTGACAGTATACAAGAAAGGGAAATATGACAAACTCTTAGAACGTCGGGTACCGGGTATCCGATCCGAAATGGGTCACACAATAACAAATATTTATTGGAATGGAACAAATCATTATTATTCTCGATTCTCGAAGTCTATGCAAACTGTTACTGTCTGGAAAAACTGATTGGCATATAAATTTTATGTGAAATTTTAGTTTCATACTAATTGTAACTGTAAGATGGAATAATATAGAGGTCTCGAAAAGTTGGATTATCAGCCTTCCAACTTTCCAACATTAATTCATTAATGCCAATTTATTATACTACAATTTTTATCTAGGATTTTTTTAAAATCTGGTTCATCTACTGAATCCAATTTCAAATATTTAAAAACTCTGATAAGTATTTTGAAAAAAGCTTCCATCGTGTCCTAATTTGTCATCGCGTGTTCGTCTCATACTGGAATAAACTGCCTACATGGGGGACTTCCGGAAATGTATTCCAAATTTTAAAAACAAATCTGACATTTTTAATTTTGATTAACTTTTTTTGAAAAATTCTACAAGTTTATATTTATAAATACTGCAAAATTTTGCAGTGATTAAGATTTTAAATTTAATCTTATATTTGGTTATTTAAAAGCTGTCATCTCCCTTCTTCCAATGTTTTTACGGAAAGATAAACATAATGCTCCTTATTTTCATCTTCCACTTCCAAACAATATTTATTTATTAATCAAATTCTCTTTCCTAAATTGTTTTTGACATATGGAATATGAAATAACGCAGTATTAAAACTGGCAAGGTGTAATTAATATTGAATTAAAATCTACAGTACCATTCGTAGATTTTACAACAAAGGAAAAATTTATTTTGAGATTAACGTTTTTTATAAACGTTTGTTTGTCTGTTTGAATTCTAAGTTACTTTAATTTTAACCGCATCTTTTCCGTATTTCTTGCAAACGTAAACTTCTAAATAGTCCAACTGCAAACTGCATACCTATAAATCGAATTTCGTTCGTCCAAGCATTTCAATTTGTAGCAGCTTTTAAACAGAATCAGAAAACTTTTGCAATGCTTGTCACATTTTTATTACACCGTTTCTCTTTATTCGCAAAATTCTGTTTTAGACTTCAATTTAGTGCCAGATACAATATAGTCGAAGATAATTAATTACAAAATACGAGTCTCATAATCGTAACTTTATAAAAAATATATGCGCATTTTAAAGCAATAACAATTCTTAGATTCAATTCTTAAGCATAGATAAGTACACGTTTACGAAAGTTTTAAACTTGTGTTAATAAGTTTAGATAACGCTTCACTTCGGTTCCCAGCTTCTCCATCGGAATCCCCACTGCTGTCATCATCATCTTCATCAGATGGTTCTGATTCTTCGCTTAATTCATCTGAATAATCTTGATCTTCATCGTTTTCCTCCTTTATCAGTGGTTTTGGAAATCTGACGTGGAATGCTGCACTTCCGAATGCAGCATTCTTGAGGGCATCAAAGGGATGAGTCTTTCGGATTTCAGCTCTCTGTTTAAGCTCCAATTCCTGAAAGTTTCAAGAAATAATAAAATTAACTTTTTAAAAAACTTTTCTAGAATTTTATACTAAAGCGCACACAAAAATATATTTACAGTTGAAGATTACCTTAACTTTGTCCGCTTGATCCTGCGTTAATCTAAATGACTCGTCGAAGCTAAGGGGCTTAACGGCTCCGAATACATTAGATGGACGAAACAAAGATTCGTCCCAATGTCGTACTTTTTTCGCAACATTACTACCGTTATCAGATACAGAGCTGCAAGTTTCGAAGTCGTCTTTTGAGTTTGACGAACTATTCGATAAGGCTGGGGATAAGCACGAAACAAACGAAGGATCTGGAGACGGGTTGCCACCTCCTCCAACCACTGCTTCGATCTGCGGCGTAGTTAATTTAGGTCGATTTAATACAAATCGTATTTTTTTATCCCTATGATCCACTACCTCTGAAAGTCTTTTCACATATAAAGGGCACTCAATAGTTCTTTTATTTCTTTCAGGGGCACAAAGCTTAGGTTGATTTTGGCTTATCTGCGATGTTGCTAACATTTTAAATACCATCTCATTATCACCATTCACTTCATCTTTTTTAGATTTAATAGACTTTCCTTTCAGTTCTGCATCTGAGTCAGATGCAGACGATGCATCGTCATCATCACTATCAAGTACTTCGTTTAACTTTACTTCTGTTGTCACCGGACTTGAGGCACAGTCCATAGCTGAAACTGTTTGTATTTTTGGCTTTAAACTTGAAGAAGATGCTAAGCTCCTAAACTTCCATTCTAATTTCTCAACTTCGGAACGTTTCGTGAGAAATTCGGCTGAATTTTCTGGGCATCGCCTGGCCGCAATTTCTTCTTCGATTTTTACAACTTTCTCCTTAAGTTTTGCGCCTTTATCTGGTAACTTTTGCAAAAACGGTCTAGAAATTCGAATGAAATGAGAATTAGCAAGATCAAAGATAGGCTCATTGTCATTACTGAAAGGTGAAAGGAAAAAGAGTATGGCTTACGGAGAAAGAGAAAGGGTACAATCACAACACAAAATCAAAAGCTTTAATTTTTTACTTTCTATAAAATTACTTGTAATTGAATTTTTTTGATTTGTGCTTTGATTGAATTCAGAATTAACTGCAAAAATAACGAAACACTTACAATTTTTGAAGAAGGGCTTTCTCTCGCTGAAGCATCTCCTCCAGCTCCAAAACTGTTTTCTTCGACAAGTCACCTGTACTAGGTGAATTCATCTTTAACTATTACTTTGATAAATTCCTTTACGTTTTGTATTAATTCACACAATTAATAAAGATATTTGTGTTGAATTGAAATCATATTTTTGTCTAAATCTTCAGCTTCAGCAGTCTTTGTCGTTTTAATGTCCACAATATTTTCGATTCAACCACACGATCTCCGCGGTATGATACTCACGGATTTTTTCTTTGTCAGGGGTGTTGTGAATTAGAATTCTGTTCTGATCAGGAATTCAAAGAATTCAAACCAAGTTGTTCATTGCAAAATTGTAATAGTTGATGCAGAATAATAAATCAGTTTCAAATCAGGTACAGGTACAGACGTCTATTTCTCAAGCCCTATAAGCCCTACGCACTTTTTAATTTAATGTCATCTAAGAATTTTACAGTACAGTATGTTTGTTTATAGACAATTGTAGATCACGATTTACGATAGCTTACAAAAATCTGAATTTATGACGATGTTATGGAAGGAAGGACTATAATATGACTAGAACGACCATTATGTCATGGAATGATGCTAAATTTTATAAAACGTCTACAGAAGGTTTATAACATGGCGACTTAAATTTATTACGTCAATTTGTAGCGAATTAGAATGAATGCTATGTAATAAAGCAATAAGACATTTTATTTCGAGATGAAAATTCTAGACTTCACTTCGAAAGTTTTTTCTATCAAAATCGAAAGTATTCGCCATCGAAGTATTTATTGTTCATTTTTGTTAAATTGTTTGGCCAACAATAGATAACAACTTATTTTTACTTACAACATGATGCAAAATTATTTGCAAATGATTTTTATAAACTTTGTGACACACAGCCTGTATAATTTTGTTAATTATCTCACACTCACCTAAGAACACTTTTTTCCTGAGAGATTCAGCAGATTTTTAAGTAGCTGCAATTTTGAAACATGGAAGAGCTTTGAGGATGGAACTACAATAAAATTTGTTTTAAGCAGTAAATTGAAACAGGTACAATATGGTTTAAAATGTAAAGGGTATCACAAAAAGTAAGCTTGTAATTGAACGTTTTTTTAAATCGACAGTTTAGACAAAAATGTATTTTACGTAGTTCAAATATTCATCCAAAGTTGAAACAGTCGCTTTCGAAATTTCAGCCGCTTTGTTAGGATTCCGTTGAACCCAACTAACAGTAATTTCATTCATTTGTTGCACTAATTTCTCGACATCGGGATCCATTTTTTCGAAATCCATTTCAGCCATTGCCCCTGGAGCGCAGGTTGAAGTAAGACCCATGAAATATCCAAAAGTACATTTCTTCTTGAAATCCTCAATGAAATCCTGATTAATTTACAATGTAATAATGTGTTTTTATC
>JAQFZZ010001772.1:0-10168 GCA_034696405.1 Isotoma caerulea | reverse complement strand
CAAATTGCATTGTTGTTGGTTTGAAAACAGTAAAAATATATAAAATCATTGATTATGTTTGTACTTGAAAATGAAAATCAAAAGAGAAAGTCCAACAAGTCAAAAAGAACAAGCTTTCCATAGACAGACAACGAGAAAGTTGATTTTATTTATTCTTTGGCATCTCTCTTGTCCCCATTTTACCTTGAATACAATCAATCTTTTACCAATTTAAACATTAAACAATACTATAACGATACCTTTGGTTAATGTAAATATAATTTGACTGGACACATCATCACTGGAGAAAAGTGCAGTAAAAGTGAGGGTTGCGATTACGAATAGAATGTACAGAACTCTAATACTAATTTTGTGAATATACCTTTTAGATTATCTTAACAAATAAATTTACTTATAATATTTCTATATTTATATTTTATTCTATTAAATAATACTTGTAAAATTAAATTTATAATTAAGACTTGCAACATGAGATTGTACATTTGCATTGGAGCAGAATGCATTATGAAGCTTTCACTCGGTAACAACAGGAGCTGACATTTTCTGAATGTGCATGTGGAATGTTCAATTCACAGTCGTATTCTGGTAATACATTTTTAATAATTACTAAAAAAAATACCTTAAAAGGTTTGTGAAAACATTTGGCTAAAATAAAATAACGTTTCTTAAAGGAAAAAAAATAATTATATGGATGCAACATTTTTAATAAACTACAGCGTCATTTTTAATCGTTTACATTTAGCACGTCGATTTTTAAACCAAAACTGTACATTTTTGGGCTCAAGTTTAGGAAACTTCTGTCGATAGGGCATTCGATTAAGTTCTTCAGTATACTTGAGAATAAGGTTATGACTAGGGTGTGTATTCAGAGTAAACCATTGCTCCAACCTGGGGACCTCTGTAACGGGATCTATAAATGTTCTATTTCTCTTCCTACGTTCATCCATAGCCAAAGAGTTGGGACTTGGATGATGATTTCCTAAATTAAGTGGACTCAGACCCAATTCGCCCCTATTTGAATTTATGATTGATGAAATGAGGTCAGCACTTGAGGCTGATCTTGAAGCAAATAACTCCTCGCCCCGAAGTCGGGACAAGTGGTCACCATTTCCTGCATTTAACATAGAGCCCCCAGAGCTTCTTGAAGAGACCATTGGAACTCCATTTGGAAAGTCATGAAATACATCAAGCCCAGGAGAAGGTTTTCCAGGGGGTAAAACACCCTTTCGACTTACCATACTCAAAGCAGATTCATAAGCAGAGGGATTTGGCCCATCTGGGCCATTCGGACCGGGAAAGTTTTGTCCGAAATTAAAAGAGTTGAAATGTCGATAAGCCATGAATGGATGGTCAAAGAAAGGGTGAAAGCGGCTAACCATTGAGGGAGCACCAGAGAAATCATACGCGTGATTTGGGGACATTCCAGGAGAACTTCTGGGAGAGACTGAGGTTGAAGTTGAGTGGTTACTACCCGTTTCACATCTTCTATTACCCTCATGCTGTTCCTCTCTCGTCTGTCGAGACTGAGAGACTGAGCTTAGTTTTTCTTTTTTATCTTCCTCAGGTTTCATACCCTCCTCTTCATCCTTTCTCTCATCACTTTCTCCGCCTGACTGACTTTTACCACTCAAGTCTTTCGGTTCATTGTTATTGCAGCAGCTACTTTCACCTGGACTGGCAAGGTTCACATTGCCCCCTGCACCTTCTGTTAACTCCACATCTACACTGATGAAATCTTCATCTTGCTCTTCTTTGATTACAACCTTGTTCTCCCTACTTTCGCACTCTGCATTTCTTTTGATACTATCTCCCTCCGAAGGACCAGTTGTAGGAGTTGTAGGTTCCTCTCGATTGTCTTGTCTTTCAGCACCGCACTCATTTTCTCCGTCCGCCTCATCCCTGTAATCTTTCATCTCTTGATCATGTTCATGATCATCAGAATCTCGGCAACTACTTCCACCAGAGTTATCATTCATATAATCTCGTTCCTCTCGGTCATCCCCGTTTCCTTGCATGTGTCCATCTCCTGTATCTTCACCTGTTAGACCTCCCATGTGAAGGTGGTGGTGAGAATTTGACGACTGATTTTGTGAATGATGGTGATGATGATGATGAGAAAAACTTTGGTTGGGAGAGTAGCCATTGTATCGCAGCTCATTTCGCTTTTGAGCTGCTCGTGCATTTTTGAACCAGTAGATTACATTATTGAGATCCAGAGGTTTGCGGTCTTTTCTGCAGTCCAGAGCGTTTAGTTCCCGTACGTACTGTTGAATCTGTAAAGTACAGTTTTAATTAATAAGTTGTGATGGAATTGGGGTGACTCAATGTTAGAAATGTAAATTTAAGATTTCTCTAACCTGATGCCTGGAAGGATGAGGATTTTCTGCAAACCATTGTTGCAGTCTTGGAAGTTCCATTTCAGGATCAAAACTTGTTCTCATTCGAGTTTTTTGAGTGGTCAAGCCATGAAATACTGGATGATTTGTATGAGGGTCATCATCGAAGGATGGCTTATCAAGGAGATGATGGCGTGCGGCTGCCATAGCTGATGAAAGTCCTGACGATCCATTGACCAAATGAGGGTGTTGATGAGGTGAGCTAACTGATAAACCACCACTTGATCCATTGTTCCCATTATTTCCACCTATCTGATGAGAAACTATGGAGGAATGATTGAGTGCGGGATGATGTTGTTCTAAGCTTGCTGCTAGTTTTTGTTGATGAGTAGAGTACCATTGGTCAAATCTTCTTTTTACATCTTCGGCAAGATTTTGTGGCCACTGTCCTTTCACCAGTTGACTTAGTGTACTCTGGAAAGATTAAATTGAATCGTTTTATAAATTTAAGGGGTTTCTTTCATCATGAAATATTTCACACATAGATCATACATTCTTCAGAAGGTAAAATATTTATTATTTAACTGTTATTTTGTTATCTACAAGATCAGATAATCGGGATTCCTTTGAGCATAAAACTTTCTTTGTAAAATCCGCTATAAAGGGTTTCATTACAGAAGAGGGTGACGAGCAAGTAAACCTTCTTTTGAAGACATACTTCACCTATTAGCACGACGTAACATGCTGCCTTGTTTTGTTCAACTTAAAGGGATCAGTCGCCCCGATACAAAATATATTAGGTAATACTTTAAAACTTACTCGAGAGGGACAAATAGGCGTACACCAAACATATTTTAATGAATTGAAAGGGATGAGACAATCAAAGTCGGCTCTTTGCACTTTGCTTCTAAACTTGCCATCCTCATTGAGATTTGAGAATAGGGAGAATGCAAAGAATTAAAAGTAAGTAAGAGAAACGAAATGAAGAACCTTTGAGGAGATTAAAGATGAAAAATCAGAATCTAGCCTTGCATTAAGTAAAAGTAGATTCAGTCTAGTGGTAAGTGGAAACTATTGCTATCAACTTCGTAATTTGTAGTTACATTCAGATTCAAACTAAAAAGAAATAAAGAAGGATTGAGAGAAGATCGGGGTTACATCAGGGAGAAGGATTCAATGTTCAAGTCAAATAATGAAATAAAGCCTAACTTTTATCTCTTGATTTTATTCAAAAGACAAGACGGACAGACACAGTAGTAATAGAACACACTCTTCAAAACTACTGAGATTGGAATAAACCCTTTTAAGTTCTAAATAAAAGAGAGATTAAACTTTCCAACCTAACCAACAACGCAATGACATAACGTAATAATAATGCCAAATCTACTTGAAGAAACTTAGGAGACGATTAAGTTTTATACATTATTATATACCAGAAAGTATATAGCTTTTATTTAGAAATCTGTGACAATAAGAAATTCATATTTATTATAAAATGTATATTTTTAATCCCTCCCTGATCTCTGCCTCTCTTTCCTTGATTCAACTAACAGACAATGAGCTTACCTAGCCACGTTTCACCATCATATCGTATCACAAATATCATATTTTATCATGCATTCTAAATTCTGCATATTATTATTTTCAGCCTAAACAGAGCGGACTAAAGAAATATTAAATGAAATCCTTCTTCATTCAAATCCATTATCAAGAAACACTTAGAGCTATAGTAAAGCAATGATAGTTAAACCTTTTCAACTCTTCTGTCCTACAATACACCCATTTTATTTCATACATTTCCTTGTCTCTCTGCTGAGGTCGGATGAAATAAATGAATTTAAATTTGAATCTCTGAATTCGAGTCATCTCTTAGAATCTGTAATAATAAGTTCTCTTGAAGAGTAAAACCTCATACGTCTCAAAACTCTTCTGTATTTACTTCTACCTCTTCTCTTAATCCTTTTAACAAAAGGTGAGAAGAAATCAGTCGACCGTGTATTTAAATTCTAACTGATTCCGTACTCATATTTTATTTCATCTGTTTATTTATATGTTTTTCGCGTTACATGAAACATATTATTATAGTCTTAAGAAGAAGTGGGCCTTATTTACAAACGAGTAGGAATCAAGTCGACCTCTACACGTACTACAGTGGTTTTTGCTTCATTTCCTAATTCCTAAATATAAAATAAATCTCGATCCATGATACTTAAATACGTAGTATCAGTAGCAATTTTGCATTGTATTCAAACTCACGGTTCAATCCCTTTGGTAAAATATTAAGTACACTTCACAATTCTTATCCTTGTATTGTCTGACGAAGCGAATCTTTGCAAATATCATACCTTCCTTTATTCATTTACAACAAATATGCAAATAACACCTGGGGTTTTTGACAACACAAACACCTTTCTTCGAGTAAGAAAAAAAGTATTGAATGAAGTATTTTTAATGGTTGAAATAAGCTTGGAATTTTACCTCATCTAAAGGACATCCAGATCCCATTAGAATGTTGGATGATTGGGCAAGTAAAAGCCGTAGCAGCTTCTCCTTCAAATCTTCAGCAGTTCCACCCTTGGGTCTAAAATAAACAGTAAAATAATATACAGATATAATTTATATCACTGAAAAGTAATTATCATGAGGAAAAACTAATGAGGATAAATGTTATATGGCAATTAAATAGCTTTCGCATTAGTCTACGCAATTTTCAGCCCCATAAAACAAACCCCTTAAGTTAAATCTTCTCAATCTCAATTGACCCCAATTATGTCACAAGATAATTCAAAACACCTTCGTTAGTTAATTAGTGGCTTTTTATATGCTTTACATAATGATATCCTCAGATTGAAATGAAACAACACGATTTATAATACTATTACATGACAAACATAATAGTTACACGGAGTAAACATAAGTACTACACGTAATGAAATTAATGTGCTGAGAAGTTGAAGATTATTATGAGGATTCAGGTGAAAGTTACGAGTAAGTTTAGTAGTTATTTACGTGAAAGTACGACCAAAGAACAAGAGGTGATTTCACTAATGATTATTACAACATTCAAAGAAGTGTTGAGTTGAGGTTGTGAGGGAATAATAATAATTATTATTATGTATATAGGAGAAAGTCCATACCTTCTGACTAGAACACGTAGAGTAGCATGATTAGTTAGATCGTTGAGGATATCTCCTACTGTTTTATGGGGTGAGTCGCAAACTTGATCCAACCTCAAAGGCTTCCAGTTCCGGAGTAAAATAGATCCTATTGAATTTAACAACGGATATCATCTTCACTCTAATAATATTATCACCACCATCAGCCTCATTATAATAATCTCTCACACATGAGGAGAACATGAGGGTGAGAACAAATGGGGTGGATCAATTTACTAAGCACTACTTCCTTTTACTACTATTATTACGTTAGAATCTTGGTGATTTTGCATAATAAGCTGAAACAAGGAGGAGGGGGTAAGAAAACCGTGAAGAAAATGAATGTAGAAATCATAAAGATTTCAATTATAGGATTTGACTTTTCTTGTGGGTGTTATGACATGACTCTCGACCTCTCACATTTATAAAGGAACGAAGTGGTGAAACAATCTTGTAGAGCTATTTGTACTTGGAGTCTAGAGAGCAAGATGATAAAGTTACCTTCAGCCTGTTGGATTGTGTCTTTAGGATAGCCCAGAAGAGTAAGGACAGTGGTGACAACATCCTGAAATGGTGTTCCGGCAGGAATTATGACATAGTCATCAACTTCCACGACTTTCATTCCTCCATTGACTGCAGCTGTTGAGTGAGAACAAAATTGAGAGAAAGTCTCTCTGTACTTGTCACTTCTAAAACGATTGATACGAACCGACCTCATCTCGGTCTATTTTATCATTTTCTCAAAAGTGAAAAAGATAAGACACTTACCACCACCACCAGTGCCGATATTGTTACCACTGCTGTTGTTTCCGGATCCTCCCGTCTCATTTTTCCCCAATGTCCTATCTCCTCGACTTCCACCAGTGATACTGGTACTATTGTGATTATTATGATGATGGTGGTTGTTGTTGGTGCTACTCCCATTGTCACTTACTTCGATTACACAATGGATTGGCAGAGACTTCCCTGTTGATCAAGAAAAGATGTTAAAATTCGATATACTTAGTTTAAAGAAAATAATCAACTACTACTCCGATCTTATTGTCAGATATGATGAAGTTTAATGAAATGTCAACTCATTTCATTGATAACTACATTTATCGTCTCACTATTCTACTTATATTATTAGTATTACTGTCACTCACTTCAAGAATATCTTTCGAATTTTCTAAAGATTTCAAGTGAAACTTGACTTCTTATTATTATAGTTATTTTCTTTTCTGTGGGGATGGGGTTTAGAATACTAACAGGCATCAAATAAGTTTGACTTTCACTGCAAGGGAAAAATGAGACAGCGTTTTCTTACAGTCAAGATACTCGTTGCATCGCATCTAAAATTGGTGATTTATTATTATCCAAGGTATTTGTAGCCATGTCTGTAACTCTCAAAATCCTACAAAGAAAATGGAGGCATTACTTTCCATAGACCAAATCAATATAAATGTTTATTTTAAAGCATTCGCAATCTGAACTGAGCCCACAGCAATCTCTTAACCTTTCGCTCGATCGGGTATTATTGGAGATGAAAATCCATAAAGAATCATACAAAGAAGTCTAAAACAATTTCATAATCCAATCCAGACGACTCTTCCCAAAGAGTGGGCAGGGGAAGGGTAAACTCTCAGTCAGAAATTGAATAAAAGTCACTTCTACTTGGAATACAATGTTTTAAATCCACCGGATGAACGAAAGGGTAGAAACGGTAAAAAGTACAGAGGTGACAGTGGTGGTCCACTGAGACTTCAAAACTTCCAATTCTAATACACATACAAAGTACAAGTACCGTAACCGCAAGTCGGTTTAGATTTTGTCCAACTACCTCCAAAAAAACTAACCTGAGATAGCATTTACCAGATTAAAATTTTCATTTAGTCTTGAGTCCTAATGCACCTCAGACCATGGTAAGAAATCCCTACTGACTATCACAGCCGTTTTGATTAAACTCAAAGAAAAAAAATCCAACTTTATTTAACTCATCTTCAGGCCAAAACAAAACATCTACAAGATCCCTTATAAGCTTAGGCAAATTCAACCAATTAAACAAGCAAAGTAAAAAACGAATTACAAAAATCTGCCGGAGAGCGCAAATCTATCAAGAAAAAATCTAAATGTGAAGAAAAAAAGGAGAGCTTTGTTTAAGCCAAGGCGAGAAAAGAATCGGGATTTTTTTATTGAGAAAGTATAGCAGAGAGAGAATAGAGAAAGGAAATTCCCCAAAGGTATTTTCTGTCTGTGGTATTAAAATCGGTATCTATATCCACCCACCTCTATACAGATCTCTTTCACTCTTCTATTTTATTTTACTTATCAACAGAGATAGAGGTTGGCTTAACTTCGTTAGCATAGAGTTAAACTTTGCTATCCCTTGTTTCACACTTAAAGTGTAACAACGCTTCATGGATGTTTTGAAAAAGACAGAAGAAACATGGAATTGAGAGAGAACTTCAAACAATACACATTAATTTCAATACTAACTCTACCTACCTTACGGTGAGTGCCTTGATATAGTTAAACTCTATCTTTTTATGTTTTACTATGTAATAAGTTATACATGGTTTAGGTTTAGTGTAGATAGATTCATGTGGATTCTAGAGGGTATTGTATAAAGCTTTGGAAGGGGAAACTGAGAAAAATGGTTATCTGGAGAATCCTTGGAAAAGTTTTCTCGCCAAGTCTAATCCACCATGCTTATGCGGTATGAAACCTGAATTTTTTTTAATCCACTTTCTTATTCTTACTTATAGAGTTAGAGTGTAGTTGATGTTCGTTGGTGACTGCTTATATTAAATATATCCTCTTTTCTAAGAATCTAACTTGGCTAACTCATTTTAAGAAGCCTTAGTAGTTTACCCAAAACAAAAGTTGAGACTTTCTCTCAGTTTCTTTTACTTTTACCATCAAGAAGGCAATAGTGCTTACTGATGCTAGTTTTACAACTACTAAATAATGTGCAGGTATTATGGAAGAGAGAATCCTTTACACTATTTCACTTAACTAAATATCCATGATATTTTAACAATTAATAACACTTAGGATTATTTAAATTGAACTGAAAACGGTAGATACTTTTATATTAACATCAAAATACAGTTTAATTTTTTTTAAATAAAACGATTTAAATATTCATCCTTTACAATTAAGCAATAACTAAAATTTTTACATGCGATAACTTTGAGAGTAAAAGGAGCGTATTAAAAATAAAGTTACAACTTGCACTATGGTTCAGTTTCTAAAAGGGTTGAGGTTGATGGCTCTTTCAAGGATCCTTCGATTTCCATCTTACCTTTATCTTTATCAAGATCAATTTCTTCAGCTTTCTTTGAGTCGACTGTGATTGTGGTGCTTACTTCACTCTCATCTTTGGTTGCTTCAGATTCTTCGTTAGTTGCTTCACTTGTGGCCTTATTTGTTTCACATTCATCTTTTTTTGCTTCACTATTATCTTCGTTGACATTTGTGCCAACGTCGTTATCATCTTTGCTCTGTACAGCTGATACATCTGTGTGTTGTGACCGTTGTGTACCCTGACTATCTGCGGAATCTGACTTGATTTTTTCAGGTTGTGAGTCATCATTCTCTTCTTCGGTTTTGCTAGTAGTCTTTGATGCTATGCTGCTTTTTCGATTTCCTGCAGGACTGACACCGAGCTTTTTCAAACGATTCCGAAGAGTTGATTTTGATACTCCATGAGTCGTTGCAGCCTTTGGAACAGACATTTTATCCTTCACCGCTTGAATAGCTTTTTGCAGCTGCGCCTCTGCCTCTTCCTTATTGCTTGAAGCGTCTTCGTCAGACTGCTTCTTTTCTTTTGCGAACTTCGGAGAAGTTTGATTGGTAGACTTATCTTTAGCTGCTTCCGCTTTAATATCAAATCCCAAATAACAGTTAGACTAATTGTTGTGTGTGATATTGTTGATGTATATTAATAACTTTTTTACCATTGCTTGCTGAATCCGCTTTGTTAGAACTTGCAATTTTCTCATATTGTTCAACCAAGTCTTTAACTAAATCTTTCGCTTCAGGATCATCTGCAGTAGACTCAATCGTATCCAAAATGTCAGCTAGTACGCTATCAGGAACGTTCTCTTCCTTACACACTCTTTTCGCTGGAGGCTTCCGCGGTTTCTTTTCAGGCGATGGCTTGGTCTCATCAGATAACACCTTGCGCTTAACAGGAGCCTTTTTTGGTTCTGGAGCTTTTGCAGGAGGACCTCCAGTTTTCCATGGAGGTTTCACATCTTTAGCATTCTCATTTTTAGTATCTAAATAATCAAATACTGCTTTCAAACTATCAACTATCGTGTTAGTGTAAACTTGTAGTGCTTTTTGTTTACCTTTGGCTTTTACTGCTACAGGAGCGGTGAATGCAGGGCGTTTTTTCATTAGATTACCTTTCGCTTCTTTATTCTCAACTAGTTTCTTGGATTCTTTAAAATCGTTACCTAAACATAAATTAGACGTCAATTTACAATAATCATGCAACTGGGAATTTAAATCTATAAGCATCAGATGACAGATGATGTAACTGGAACATTCTCAAATTAACAAAACGAATGGGTAGACGCCTTACGATCTGTATTATGAATTCCACGAGCCGGAGCCTTTTGATTCTCTAACTGCTTCCGATTAAACGATGGTTTTAAGGATCCTTGTGAAAATGACTTGATAGATGCTTGC
>JAQFZZ010001771.1:0-10170 GCA_034696405.1 Isotoma caerulea | reverse complement strand
CCGTCAGAGGTATAGTATTTCATATCACAATCATTCTCCTCAGCTTTCCTAGATGAAATCTGCACCCAGAAACGAGATTCTGACTTGATGGCTATCTAACTATTACATACGAGGGAGTATGAACTTATACATCATATTATATTATTCAAATGCAAATAATATGTCTTAAGAGGAAGGCAAGACGATTACTTCTTGGAATGTACAATACAAACTTAGAAGAGTTGAGTAGAGCCAAAGCTGAGCTGGAGAACTCTAAAGAGTCTACAATCTATGTAAAGTAAAGGCTTCCTTTTTTGTACGACATGAGTACTTTCGCTTTCTTCCACTTTCTTTCATAAAGAAGCCTTTTTAAGGACTTGGTGATGGTGAAAGTACTGTAGTCAGTTAGTCAGTCCTTAGTAGCTGGTTAGTATCCAGTCGACAGTGTAGTGTGTTCCATAGTTACTCCCACACTGCAACCATCAGTAGTACTACATATAATATTGCCTACTTGCTATTTCATAGAAAAGTTGTACAAATCTTTGAGGGTGCTTTTTCTGAACTAAAAATGGCAAAACTCTGGCTAAAGATAGAACATTTTAAGAAGACTCTGGACTGACTGACTACTGCCATGCCAATAGATTGGAGTAGTAAGTAAGCCATCATAAGAGGCTGTAGGCTGAAAAGTCGAGGTTGTAGTGGTGGCGATGGGTGGTTTTGCAGTATTGAAAATAGTAAAGTAGTAGGTAGGTGCTCTCATTTTTCAATAGAATTACAACTAGGACACTCCTCCATATTTTGGATATCGAAATTAAGCTATAAATCATCCCTCAGATTTCCTCTTCCCGTTACACATTTCTCCTCGGAGAAATTTTTTGCACTGCTTAAAGAAAATCTAGAGGCATACGTACGCATTTCATACTGCATCACATATTACCATTACATTTCATAAGGAAAAGGGTATTCATATTTTATTCTCGTTAGGATAAAAAGTTTACATTTATTGCCAAAAAATTTGCCGAAGAAATTGCTGACTGTTCGATTCTTTTAAGAAACAGATAGAGTCATAACGGCAAACTGGAGAGTGAGTATGAAATAGCTGAAAAACTACATTTATTATAATATTAGCGAATCTTACGTATTACTACATTGGCCAAAACGAATGCAGACAATACGGAGGTCAGACTGTGTACAAAAAATCTCTTGTAATTCTGTATCAACTCAAAGACTAAATTCAACTCTATTTCTGTTACTTCTTCTTATACTATTATAGAAAAGTATTCTCTCACCAAGTACCAAGGAAAAATCTCCAATCTCTCATTCTCATTGAGTAGTAAGTCAGATCAAGCAAAGAGTATAAAAAGTCACGAGTGGCCCATTTTGTTTTTAAGGAGTATTAAAAGTCATAATAAAAAGAGGAATGATGGAGTTTGAGTTTACTCTGCGAAAACTGTGTATGGAAAATGGGTTCTTAAGCTGGTAAATGAATACCCCAGCCGCAAATAACACGGCCGGTGAGCCGTTTAATGAAATAGAATATGAAATACTTAAGCTCTGAGTAAACTTTGTACATAAATTAATGCAAATGCTCCCTAGTCTCTGGCTAGTTGCAGTTTAAGTTTTAAGTTCCTTGCTGCTGACTTTCTCCAACTAGCTCTCTTTCTATTTTGTATACATTTACACTATGCGACCATCCGAATCAAATCAACACGAAATATAATATATAAAATAGAATAGCATGCAAACAAACACGCTTCTAGCACATAGCGTTTAGTTTATTCTAGAAGAATTAATAGTTCTGTAGAAGGATGAGCGTAGTTTTTGGTTCTTGTGATAAGAGCAAAAACTTTTACGTATAGAAAATGTCTACGTTGGATGATAGTTGGTAGCAAATAGTATATAGGGAAATAATCTACTTAATCAGATATTTGATTCTCATTTTCGATCAGTCAGTCAGGAAATTGGGACTTGTTGTTAATTGGATTTACCAGGAGCTGTTGTACTTGTTCTAGTCTAGGGTGTATTGTTATGCATACAAACAATAATGCTATTAAACTACAAATACAATAGTACAAGAACATTAGCATTAGAGAACATCTAATCTTGCTATATAGACAGGTTCATTCATTTTAAACAGGACAAACAAATACAATACAACTTGTACTGATTGTAAATGCCTCAACTCTCTTCAGGCTTGGAGAAAGTCATTCATAAATCATGGGTTGATTTAATCAGATTTAATCTGAGGTGTTAGTCATGATCTTATAATGTTTATGTTGACAAGTAAGCCCTTTACGCCAGATGCTTTTGACACATAAATGTTCGCATGCAGTTGTCTGGTATTTCCTAAAAATATATTTGTTTTGCTTTCGACCTGCAGATTACCCCATATGAAACTTTCACCTACTTTCTCTTTAAATGCTAATAAGTCTGTATGAATGAATTGTTGGTCTACCCAATTTATGAACGATACTTAAATAAATACGACAAAACTAAAATGTTTTTCTACTATACAGTTAACAGCTAAACTCTTGAGATTCAGAATTCAAGCTAAAACCAGTTCCTAAAAGTGATGCCCGACTGTCCGAACAATGTAATCAATTACACGCCTTAAAAGATGGAGACAAAAGAGCGTTTCCAATTTCAAGGAAGGATTTTAGTATTTAGCTTTAATTTCATGTTTCATTACAGTCACCAAGCAGTGAAAGTCTGTGAAAAGTTTAGTCTTGAGTGAGAGAGACAGGAACAACAGCAGAAGAAAGAGGACTGAACACTTCAACGTAAAGTCTAAAACTAAACTCAGTTCTGTTACTGGGGAGAGTCACTCTTCGCATCTTCAGTCGGTTGAGTTTCTCGGCCTGGGTGGTTGCCGTTACCGTTGCCGCTTCAGTTGAGTGGTACATACTGACACTTTCTCCCCGGTATGAAAATCACTGAATCAGTCAGTACGGAAAGCATCATCCAATGGTATCCACTACTAGTAGTATTAGGTAGTTTAGAAAGTACTCATGGTGTTATGGCAGCAATAGTAGTATGGACTGTGGGGTTTGAAATCGATCGGAAACTGCTGAGGGAACACTCCATCCGTTCGTGTGGAGAAAGTTCCTCTCTTTCACTCTCTTAGGTTTCCCTTACTACTCTACTACTTGCTTTGGCTAAAGTTGAGTCGAGTCAGTCGTCAACTCTTACTTAGCCGACTTACTCACTTCCACCATGGGGTTCTTGTTACTCGGCTGCCTGCAGTAGCTCTGACTCCAGTTCCACTTCTACTAGGGAAAAGTAATGTTTTCACCCATCAAAAAGACAAAAACGACATGCAATCCCGGTTCTACTCTCAGATCCAGATTGTAATCAGATCGGGAAAGACAAAGACAAAAGGTTCTCCTCCCGTGAAATTTCACCATCCACTATTTCCACTGCTACATTTACCAATACCAATCCCACTGCTACTGCTACTATCATTATCCAGTAGTATTAGCTAGTAGAGGAACATTCTTATTCTTCTTCATTTTGGTAAATGTGGAGGAGGACGGTAAAGTAAATGTGAAGTCAAGGAAAGTCGGAAAAGAAAAATTTCGATTTTTTATACACCCCCAAATTGAAAAAGAGAGACCTGTGAGAAATAGCCTCTACTTATGGGCTCTGCAATAACTTTTAGTGATAAAATCACCAATAAAAACTGCCAAAACCTTCAAGATCTCAAAGAGTCTTGTGCCACTGCCACTGCTACTACTATTACAACTCGTGCAACTCATAGTAGGTACAATAGCAGTTGTAATAGTTGCAATCACAATCACTGTATCAGTGATCACGTAGACATAAACTATCAGCGCCAAGACCACGACCACCATCAAAGCGATCAAGACCAGCATCACCATTGCCAAGAAGAATCGGAAACTTTACTATTGCAACAACACGAGCAGAAAATTCAGAATCAACACGAGTCGCAAGGACCCATAAGTTATCATTGGTGTTATCAGAGCCACAATCATCAACAAACACAACAACAGAAGCAGGAACACGAGGACGGCCAAGAAGACTCTTTAGAATACGAGTTTGACGAGGAAGACCACGAGGAATTTTCCAAAGAGGATAACGGAGAAGGTGAAGAAGAAGGACATACTAGAGTAAAAGTGGAAGGGAAAGTTGTAGGACCACCACCACCACGAGCAGAAGCAGATTTGCTACTGCCACGTGGGAAAGTTGAGACAGTTTGGACAAGACTGTGGAAGTATATGATGGGTGGTCGGAGGTGCCTATGTGACACGATAAAACCGATATTAAAATTGTCTCAGTTGTTAGGTGTCATTCCGTTAAGACTTAATCATCAAAAGAATTCGAAAGGGGAGACAACTGGCTCGTGTGAATTTACTTTTCGATGGACAAGCCTCTCGACAATCTTAAATACATGTTTGATTCTTTTCTTCATCTTAATTACTCCTATCGCCCATGCCGAAATTCGAGATAGGATGAGTTCTGTATTTAGTGGGACGGATTTATACGCTTTCACTTTACAAACTATGGCGATGGTTTTGGAGACAACGATTCTCCTTACCGTAGGTCGGTTGTACAAGGGGAAGTTTTCAAGGGTGAGTTCAGTCTGTCTCTGATAGTAGTATGAGTTAGTGAGTAATAATTCATGTAGAAGTAATTAGATTTCGAAGTCTATTAATGACTGATGAGTTTGAGATTTTGGGACTTGAGATGAAATGATATTTGACATGAAATGAGTTTGCTTATTTATAATGTGTTTTGCAGGGCTGGTCTTCGTTAAATGAAGTATTTCACGCAATATGTGACTCTGCAGATGACCTGAAACAAATTAAACTAGGCTCATACATCACTGCGTTGATAATCATGTTAGAAGGGGTAGGGTTCTTTGTATTTATGTATTGGACAAGTCATCGAGCCATAGGGCTCTATCAGTCGTGCTCTGCCCTGTTGATTGGAACATTTGTAATCAGTCTGACACTAATCATCCCCTACATCATGTCAACTCTATTTCTCTTCATCTGTCTTCTAATTCGCTCCCATTTCCTTAAAATCTCAGATATGTTGAGAACCGTTGTGAGCAAACAAAACTCTCCGAAGTTGTCGTCGAAAATTGATTCCCTCAGGGTGTTGCACGAGCAACTCTGCCAGACTGTGACTTATTTCGAGGATTTTTTCGGGTTTCAGGTATGTCATCATGAATGTTACTTTCTTTCTATGAATATTACATGTCTAGGTATTTTTTATTTTACATGTGAGCATAGGGTTTCCTATCAATATTTGCGTATCTGTAATTTACACTATGAGACAGACATTATTTTGTATCAGACAAGTTTGCAGGAAGATATAGGAGGATTACATTGGATGACATTTGCTGCCCTGTGTGAAAATGGAAAAGATTTATGAGAATCTAGATCGAGGAGGTACTGCTGGTACCTAGTCCCGTGTAGTACCTACTTATCGTATTATTGTTATCTATTGAGATGAGAGTGTTTGCAACAATTTCACACACAATGCAATACAAGACAGAGCATACCTACTTACTGTGCTCACAAGCTACAATTTCTGATACTTGGGATGTGCTTGAAGGCCTAAAGGGATTTATTTTCGATTATTCATCGATATTTGTTTTGTGTTCCCGAAGGTCTTGTTGACACTGTGTACTTGCTGTTTTACGGTGACAGTGGGGGCATATGCTTGTATTTTGCAAGGGGAAGGGATGTCATCCCCCCAAGGAAAGGAACTAACAGGAGCTTGGGGAATGCAGCTGTACTGTGCTGCAATTTTCATACTCCTCATCTTGATTTCCGGACAGCTTGTTACCAATGCTGTAAGGCACTTTTCTTATCGATATCATCAATTTTCTCTCCATCCTTCCTGTTTATAACCCTAGTTCTAACACTACAAGTTTTTACTCTGTATAACTGTTTCCTAGATGGATGTTTTACTTTGCCCATACTTCGTGTATGTTATCTTCTTATCAATCACAACCTCCTTAGTACTTCTCCTGTTTCTTGTTACCTCTTCTACCTTGAATACGGGTTTTCTACCTAGTAGTTCAAATAGAAATGACAACTTTGCTTTTTGTCAAGTGTGTATTGATTTTATTGTGAAGAGAAGTTGCTTCGTGTCATATCTCATCTTTCTTAGTAGTTTTTGTACTCGTCCTTTACATTAGGCAGTTCTTCTTATTCTTTCGTGATGATTTTATAGGCCGCATCTCCTGGGCCGGTACTCAACGCGATCCCACTTACCGAATTGGATGAGAAGAGTCAGACCCAAGTAACTGCTTTCCTGAATAAGATTTCAGCATTTCCGACTAAAATGAGCGCTGTCAAGATTACCACAATTTCCACTACTTTTTTGGCCTCCGTAAGTTATTATACTTCTTGTATAAATATATTCAATACAACTTCCCCCTAGTTCAGTTTCCACCATCCATCCACTTTCATATCTCTTGAGTTGGGGTTTACTACAGCTACTTCGAGTAAGTAACTCATAGTTAGTTGGTAAAAGTGGTAATAGCAATAGTATAGGCCGGGGCCCATTAAAGCAACCACTACTTTCACCACAACAACTTAAGGTTCTGCGGTTCTCTGGAAATGGGGATGTTTTATGGATAGTCAATGAACCTTGGTGAAATTGATAAATTAATTTCTTTTCTTTAATATTAATACGTAAAAGTATCTTAATAGCAAATAGTGATATTTGAGTGAAATAACTTATGTAAGATGCTATGGAAGTTGGAAAGAAGTAGAGAGTTCTAAAAACATGTTTATCTTTTCACAGGCCGCCACAAATATCACAACCTACCTACTCGTTCTCATGCAATTCAAACTAAGTTTCGAGAATCGATTTGATGATGACGCTGACAACTTTACTACCACTGTACCCGGCTTCGATGAGATGGATTCTACCGAGCCCATTTTCTACAATGTCACTGTTCCAGAGTCTCTAGCCTTCTTGACTGAATCTCTCTGAAAAAAATATCCATAATATTTATAATGTATCTGTCAATATCAAATGCCACCATTATGCCACACTACTGATACTATAACACTATATTAGGTACTATGTATGATAAAGCTATGTCATGATAATATTATTATTACATGTTATAAGTAAAAGTAACTTAACACTCAAACTCAACACCATCAGCCATCATCAACCAGTGAGATAGAACAAAAGCTTTGCTAACCACTGAAACCATCATCACTTGCATATTACTATTACATCTTCACATCACATACATCCCCCTCATAGTACATAAATACCAGACCAGTGTCGACTCGACGATCTGCACTTTGCATAGGTACTTTAACTACTTTCACTGAATGAGAAACAAGTCACAAGACGAAGGGCTCCTAGAGTTCCTGGTTTCAGTTGACACTTGGGTTCACATTTCTCTTGCCATACAATGTCATCATGCCATACTGGCTTTGCTTACTTTATAATTTACTTTACCACTTAACAAACACTCATTTATTAATTTCAACTTCAACAACAAATGATTCATATAGAAGGGAACATTCGTCTGTGACTTAAACTTGGTCGACATAAGCTTGTGTAGTGTAGAACGGCTTGTGGTGGGTGACAGAGGGATGATTTAGTCCCGTTGGATAATATACTACACAAAAGAGTATAAAACGAATTGTTTCATTTTAATAAAAGAGTCTGGGCTGTTGCGCTATTAATGTTTTCATTCAATACCATAATTTCATAATGATATAATATAAAATTACATTACCGAAACGAATCATTACAATGTTGTAATCTGAGTGAAACATTTAGAGAGAGAGAAATGTGATTACTTACCGAACAATATTCGTGCAAGTAGGAGTATTAATCTATAAGCGGAACAAACATTCAGTACAGTGTAGGCACAGTAGGTAGTATCATACATAACCACCACCATCATGACTATTTCAACTGGACTATTACTCAATACAATTTAATACAATACAGAAGCAGATACCATCACTACTTTCACCAGCCAGCCAATGCAATGGTACTCAATAAAATTGACATAAAGTGAAAACTTTTCTCTTTCCGTGATGAACTGAGTGAAATGTGCTTTCTCTCTTGGTATGATTCATGACTGTGCCAATCATCTCTAGTTCATATGATATTTCATGTGCATTGCATACACTCATCATCATGAACACCATCATCTTACATCTTCCTTCAGAAGACTTCTCTGACTAGGGCATGTCAGACACTGTCGACCTACTGCCTAACTATAACTAACTGTTCGTAATTTTGAAGATGTAACATTTATAGAAACTCTGTACTGTACAATATATGTCTACCTACGTAGAAATATAAAGCATACCTAGGCAGGGGGCCGGAAACATGGGATCATTGCGTTTAGAACTTCTTGAAGATATTTTACACTTCGTTACACCTAGAACTGCCGAGAATTTTTTATTACATTGGTAGAGAAACACGCTTCAAATTTACGACCCCACATTATCATGCCCAAATCCTCTCAACATCATTGTATGATGAGATGAGTCGGACGGGAGAGTTTCTCATTCCACATAGATTTGGATTCGGAGGAAACAGTCTACCCAGTCTGCCTTTAGCCTAAACTGCTAAACTAGATTCTACTAAGTAGCAAAATGTTAGAGATGCCAATTTAGACCTTCGAGTCTAGTGAAAGCACTTGAAGAGAGGGCTAGTAGTAGTACACGCTGTAATATTGCATAATACTCTCAGTCGCACAAACACCAGACTACCAATTCCTTGCTCGTCCCTCACTCATCCAGCAAAGTACGACATTTATTTTCATAAGAAGACACGACTCAAATGGATGTATGTATTTCCATTAGCCTAAGTAAGAGATTCACAAATCCAAAAAGATTAACTGTCCAGAAACAACAACCATTTGACTCATCTAATTGCCCATTTTGTGTGGGATAACGGCATGTAATTCTCATTCTTATATATGTCCACTTCTACTTCTTATGATGTAAGTAAGTACAAGAGTAATATTGATCGATCGATTGTAGATTGCAAAACTTTATTTTTATGACTGACACAAAGCCCGGTTTGATTTGCTGTTCCAATAGATTTTTTTGTCTTTGATCGAGAGACTTGAAAAGTTTTGCATAGAAGAACCATGCGTCTTCATCCACGCCTTGTTGTTCAACTCTTGACCATTCCTAAGAATAATTGAGTAAAAGTCGTCTCCCAGCAGAAAATCACATAAAAGTAATATTCAGAAAGTTTATGGACTTTTACTACTCTTTAAAGGTTCAATCTTAAAATCTATATCGAAATATCTTGTTAAATGGGAACTTGTGACTTGAGACCGTCAGAAGTTTTAAAGTCTAGGGGAATTTATGTGTTTGCTGTAGCTGCAGCAGGTCGCTTTGTCATACGTTGGGGAAGGTAGAAGAATCACCAGATATATTTGACTATATAGGTACAGAGAAAGAGTACAAAGAACAACTGCTTAACGTCTGTCCGTCCTTCGTGTGAAAATAGGGCTCAAATAGCCCAACCAGTTTCTCTTTTTAACGAAGGGAGACCACATATGGATAGGGAAGTGGGGAAAGTTGCAATCCCACATTTTATCCAGGAATATCCCAAAACCAAATAATATAGATGGTAAAGTAAAGCCCTTACTACTACTCCAGTAGACAGAGGTCTACCTACATTTATCATGCGAAAACTTTGTTAAAGTGGCATGGGTTGGCAGAAGAGGTAAAACTTTCATGTAAATGTAATAAATCACCACCTTTTTGTACAAGATAAACATGGGAATGTCGACCCCATCCTTAGTTTCGAACATGACTTGCCTCGTTACAAAGTTTGAGGGCTCTGCTAAATGAGGCAGTTTTATGGGAAATAGCATCTCAAATCTATGTGTGAAAAAAGCATAGGGATTATGTATTTCAGAATGCAGAATCTCTTTTCCCTGTTAGTAAGTTTCTACTCTAAAGTAAAACTAAGGGGGAAGAATTTTTACATATTTTATGCAAACAGAACAGAGCATCATGAGACTGAGCCACCTTTAGTGTTTAAAATTCACCTGGAGCACATTTGACTTGTATGAATTGTTTTTCTGTTCACTCTTTCAAAGGATCTGATCAGAAGGCTGTGGGTGTTTCACAGTTTGATAAAAAATTCATACAACTCGTCCACACACACCCCAGAGATCTACAAGGCTTTCCTTTTGAATCCCATGAGATTCAC
>JAQFZZ010001770.1:0-10173 GCA_034696405.1 Isotoma caerulea | reverse complement strand
AACATTCAAATCAAATACAATTGAAACGTGCAGCTTTCGCTACTTGGTTACACCCGTACTTGATATGGTTTATTATTATCTAAATTCTTTGTGTTGCATTCTCAAGAGTTCTATCTACAGATGACGAAACCTTAGATTTAAAAATGATTTTTTAATTTGAAAGGTTTTAAAATCTATATAGTGACTAGACTATTGACCCGATCGTGCTGATCGGGTTCTATGTTTAAGAGAGCAATTCTTTGACTGTACCTTACAGTTCTGTAACGCTCCCTGAAACCTAGAACCTATCAGCACAATCGGGTCAATAGTCTAGTTATGAATAAAGCTATAAGTTTAAAATACTGAAATGTTTCAAAATAAAAACCATAGTATAAAAATGCAGAATAAAAGTACTATTTGGTAGATTTAATTTTTCTGACGACTTTTTCCAGAGATCGAGTGCAAACGAAAGTGTAGATTTATGAAGATGACTCCTAATTTAATGTTTTTATATGCGATATATAAGTGCATATTTGTAGCAAAGAGTTGTAGTTGAGTGAAATAGACCTTGTTTAGTTTTTGCTAATGCTAAGTCATATCATGATTCTAACTACCTTGCCCTACCTAGGTGTATTTTGGATGAAGATAAATAAATAAGATTCATTTTGCAGATGAGATTGGCTAGTGGCCTAATCAATAAAATGGAAATGCCAGAGAGGTATCTGTGTCACCAAAAGTCTATAAATAAAGCTTTCTGATGCTCAACAGCCAGAGAACACATCTAAATAAGAGATAAGAAAAGAGTCAATCCTGTGTACATCCGTACAAAAGACATCCGACCGACTTCATTCATTTAACAATATTAAATTATTATACAAATCTAAACCCAACTCACTTCTGTGTGATAACGCTAACAGCTAAAAGGCTAAACCTAAACCTTACAAAATAACATCAACAGACGTATTTAATATAGGAGATTGTAGAAAATAAGCGTGAATGAAATTTTATTATTGTACATGAAGGGTGAAATGAATGATAAAATGTTCATGATAATCATGATGATGGTGAATAGTGACGGTTTAGGTTTACACATAGATTCAAAATAAGTTGGCAGTGGCAGTGATAATGTTAATGTCCTAAATCATCTCCACTCTGAGTAATAGTAATAAAGCACATCATAATAATAATAATTTCCCTATCATAATCATCCGATCCTCATCTATACTACTCTAAATATAGTATGTACTTGACTTGGGTTACTTGGGTACCTTATCTATAAAATATTTTTTAATTAATTTTTATGCCCTATATACTACAACGGAAGAAGGATAGTATAGTGGGCTCGATATGTGAGATGTGACTGTCATGTGATGTTTGCAATTGCATTGTCTATATTCATGCTAATATAATTGAAGAGAAAATTTCTTATGAAATTCAGAAAATTATTTAGTTTCAAAATCCTACATTTATCATATCACTAAAATCACTTTCATTCAATTTACAATTGATGCAATGTAACGTAAATATAAATCATCGTAAGGCAAGCACAAAGCAGTTAGTAACTTAACAAAGAAGTTTAGACTAGACTCCGTTTTCCAAAATAATAAAATCAAATTAAACTGTCCCATTTTATTTGAAGAATCTCTGTAAAAGCATTTTTATATCATACTGACATTCTAGTAATATAGCAACTTAAATTGGACGTTATAACATAACTATATTTTTATTATTTTTTCTTATAAATCTCAACGGAAACGTCGATGTGCTCACGATGTGCGATGGCATGAATTATGCTATGGCACATCAAAGAGAGATAATTCGAAATCAACAGCCTCTCTAAGTTACCAATCCTACTGAAATAAATATTCTTTGAACACTTCCTTCCTTCCTTGATATGCAAAAAATAATAAGAATAAAAGTTTATATCCAAACAAATTCGAAAATTCATGACTTTTAGCTAAATAAACCTCTGCTCTGCTCTGCACACAAGTTTTTAGTTAAACTTTCGATTAACATTTTTATTAAGAAGATCAACATCTTATTCATTCATTCATAAATAATACGAACTCTATTACGCACTAAATATTATTATTTTGGAATATTGCATCGAGGTTTGAAGTTTCAATCAGATCCGATTTAGACACAATTCTTATTTATTTCGTTCAATTCAAAATATAGATGGTGAAACTTCTTTCAGGTTAGTTCGTTCTGAATTTTTAACTCGAATGAGATCAGATAAGATGACACTTCACTTTATTAAATATCGTCAGATCGTCTGTCTGTAAAGTAGATAACTTTCGGAAGGTTTGAGGTATTGCCTACAAACTATATAGGTTCAGAAAAAGTGTTTGGAAGACCCTATAGAGCCAGTACTAAGTTTGTGGTCAATCGCTTAAACCGTTCGAAAGTTCGACTTGACGGACTAACAGACAGAAAGACACCTTTATCGTTCACATAAACTATCTAACGATACTTATTAATAAGGGAGGTGGTTACAAAGTCGGTATAGTTCCATGTTGAAGTATGTGTCTGTGTGGGTGTAATGCTAAAACTAAATCATAACATGTAACTAACTAAACTAAAGTAAAAGTAAGTAATACTTACTTTAGTATACTAAAGTTATAATACTTACTAAGTATTATAACTTTTATGTAGTTTGTGTTTGTGCAAGTAATAATGCTAATAATGAAAAAGAAATGATAAGCACAAGGTGATTGGATTATTTGTAAGTTACTGTACGTGTTCATATATATATATACAGGGTGCTTCAAAATTAACTGTACGCGTAGTGGCGAAGGTCCAGGAATCCCATGTTAAATTGGTTTTGCACAAATTGACATTACTTCTAACTAATGTATCTAAACGCATCATCGCTCATTAGAAAGGTAATTAAATTGTCTAAACAGCGCTGGTTCATATTTTGTGATCCGACCCAAACTCACCCTGCAGGGATTTTTTGAAAGAATTAACTATGGGGTTGCTAACCTATAGACAGTTTACTAAACCCGAGTCGGATTGGGTTACTTTTACCTCCGTAAAGAGAGCTGATCCCAGTTACCTTATCGTGAAATTAAAAATTAAACTTCTTAAACCCAAGAAATCTTTACAATATGAATATTATGTACTTTATGAATCTCTTATAAAACATTAAAGACCTTCTCCGTCAATTTTTTTGTCAATTTTAATGTATGTTACAAAGTTACAACGTGTAACGCACCTTAAAAAGAAAAATTGACGAATGTTTTATTGTAAGGTGTACTATAACCTTACAATAAAACCTTCCCGGTAATTGAATTGTTCGTACACAAACAATATGCAGACTGAGAATGGCAAAATTGGCAAAAGGTAGAAGTCGTAGAAGACACGAATTCATAAGAAACGAGTGCATCATAGGATAGTTCTTTAGCATCATTACTATCATGTAGTCTTCTTCTATTAAAGTTAAGAAAAGGTCAATACACCTGAATTTACCTTGAAATTTACCATTACCTGCGCATATATTTATAACTACCTACCATCATCAAACAATCGTTATAGACTTTACATAAGTTACCTCTAGCCTCAAGTACTTTGTAATACCTTTTACAAGATTTACTATGTCCATCTTTATAATAGCAGTAATGTACGTAATAACAGTGGGTAGTATTAAATATTTCGCGTTTGCCACAATCAGCATTTATATCCATTGCTTTTTCCTATCTTTCCTACAGCTCTCTAAAAGTTACAAAGTGTTATTCAGACTTTTCGCTCGATGTGATTTTTTTAACTTTTGTGAAGGCATAAGAGAAAATCGATTGCCTTGCTTGCACTACCTTAAATATTTTCTCAGCACTAAACCTGACTTATTCGAGTCTGGCTGATAATGACAATAGAGCAGGAAAACATATTTTAAAGAATATGGAGTTCTTTATATATATTTCCTTCCTAAATTCCTAACTTGTTTAAAAATCGTATAATATAATTAACGAGAAATTTAAGTTTAATGTAATTTAAAAAACGATTTTTACTAAAATTTGCAAAAAATTTGACAATTGACAATTGTTTGATTTCAAAGAGTTGAGTAATATACAGTAGTCTACAAAAACTGTAACATGTTTTCCTAATCACTCCTTTCTCTTTTTTTCTACACAATTTTAAAATAGTAATTTTTAAAATATGCAAATTCATTTTAATTAACAAAGTTTGGTTTGACACCTTATCTAACTAAATTATCTTAAAATTTAAAAAAACTTACATAAGGAGGAATGGACATAAGTGGAGGCTGATGCGTGGATACGATTACATGTCGAAGAGTACCGTTCTCGTCCACAATTTGTTGAACTACGTGTCCAGGAGGAACTTGCATTGGAAGTGGTAATGGAGGATTGGAATTTGTAGCCACCAGAGGAACCGTCATCGGACCTGTTAATTTAAAATTAAAATATTACAACGTGCACAAAAACTGAAAACTGATAAGTTTTTAAAAATATGATATTCTAGAAGCTAAGCGAAACAATTATTATTACAGCATGCATTGCTAAATCTTTCCTGAAAATCTATTATCTTTAATTTCAGTCAGTAATTAGTTTTAAGAAATACAAATCAGTTATATATTTCATTTCTTCCAAGTTAATACTTCCGCACGCATTTCAATTGCATAGCATGCATTTCATGCTTGGCTAGCTTTTTCTAAGTAAGAATTCTCTTTCATAGGTAGACAGAAAGAGCATATCAGAGCATGAAATAAAATTAAAAAATAAGCAACTGCCTTTTACAGACAAGATGTACTTTTAATAGAATTAAAAAGCAAAAGCGTACTACAATGGGAGATGGAATTTCCAGATTTAAACGAATCAAGGAGCAAACTCTGCCTACAGGTGGTTTGGTACGTGGATACTTACTTACGAATAAAAGAGTCATTGTACTTGTATACATGGCTAGGCAAGTAAAAGTTAAGATATGTCGCGTGTCATCTCATTATTTATGAAAATTTTAAATTCATGCAAACTGCATATTTACTTTGTATACTCAGCGTTTTAGAATATGACAACAACTTCAAACTAAGCTATTCAGCCTACTGCTGGCAAAAACAACTTGGTCTTCCTGACTATTAACCAAAACATAAATGTTAAATACTTTTCTACGTCGTTTTCGGTTATAAATGATTTAAACTGAACCATAAAACTGTTAAGCATGTATTTTATTTGTGTACTTACTTATAACTATAACATCATTTTCGTTGTAATTTGTAGATCTATGTAGAATGGCAATTTTTTGTGAATTAAAAATGTCCTGTCCCTGTCGTCTTTTCATTTCGTTACTTGAAATAATAGTCCCACAGTTTTAATAATAATACCACTTAGACAAAAATAAGACTTTCCTTACGTTTGAAAATCATAGTCGTGTAAGTTATCAAAGTATATCAAAGTAGGTGCACCTCATCACGACATCAAAAATGTAGCTCAACATCCAACTCACAATTAGTTTATTTAGTAGGACTTGAATTTTTTATGGAACACTTGTTGCGTGTCCTCATAAAAAACCTTCCATAACATAATATAGTGTATAGTAGGAATTAAAAGGCATAATAAAAACTGAGTTAAATAAAAATTTCCCTGAACGAACATGAAATCTCTACTTTACATAAAGTAATTTTAAACGATATACTGAGTCATTCCTCGCATAACGATTTTTACGTAGAAGTAAAATGTCATACCTACTGATTATCTCAAAATGTGCACAAATTACGTGCCGAGATTCCTTCAAACAAAACACAAGTACAATAGATTTTACAATACAATGCAATCGTAGCTCACGTCTGATGACATAGATTACATTTCATACTTTCTGAACAGTCAAGCCATTTCAGTATTTATTCAAATCCACTAAAATCTCTTTTGATTTACATTGTGATAAAACTAGACGAGTCAAAATGCGACCAACTAAATAATTGACTTTAGTTAAATGTATGACGGCTACACGGCAACGGAGCATTATATGGATGGATGATAGAAAACAGATGACACTCGTTCATTAGCTCAGCCTACAATCTACGTTTGACGACATAATGCATTGTATTCTAATATCCAATTTTATATTTATTATGATGACATGATAATTACCTTGTGTGATGATGGTGGTGACATTACGAGGGTATTAAACCAACTGGAAATAATATTTTTAAACCAACGAACCGACTAAGAGTTAAATAGTCGTTTCCGTCCTTCCTTCCTTTCGTCCTGGCTAAAAAATGTATTAACCACCTACCTAATTTTATAGGAAATAAAATCTCTCTGGATAATTTTATGCCACGATACGAATACGACAATTAACCTTATTGTGGTAAGCAATTTTTACAAAAAAATTTAGAAACTATTTATTAGCTAAATAATAGTAAATATGCATATTGCCATTTACGACTACCTAACTACCTTCAAGAGCAATGAACCTTTAAAAAGTCACTAAATAAATACAAATTAAATAGAAGTTTCTGGTGAGTGCAGAAACATAACTTTTTTTGTATTTATTGGATTAGACACCTCCCCGATACTGAGTCGACTATTGATTATGACACTTATTTAACATAACAGATAGAAAGCCAGGCGTTGGGATTTGAGATTGAATTGAATGACGTAATGGTAATAAAACATTTCATAAAAATGTGTGAATAGTACATTTTTAGCAAATACGATAAATATGAAATGACGATAGAGTGTGAAAACTCCTGTGCCAAGAAAAACCAATTTAGTATAATAAAAAACTGCCGATGGAAGAAGGGTAACAAGTAACAACTAAATTACTTAACGAATAATATTATACGGATCATTTTCTGTCAACAAAAACCGATAGTCTGGTAGTCTATTGTTATACCTAATCATATTTCGGAATTGAAGAAAGCTGTCATTGCACTCGAAGGATGCGAGACCTTTTACATCCAATTTGAGGATAAAAAGCTTTGACAGAGAAAAAGAAAGTAATAAAAAGTATACTTAAATCATTGAACAAATACATATATTATAACTAAATTACCAATACATTCAGTTTATTTTTGAAAATCACACAAATCTTTAATTATTATTTATAATGCAATTTGCCATCTTATGTTTTGAAGGATTAAGTCAACACTTTTGAAAGGTTATTCGTTGTTCGTTTGGAACTCATAAACTTAAAAATGTCAAATACGCAGTATCACTTTACTAAGTTTAAGTTTAAAACTTATGGCTTTCTACAAATGAAATTCAATATGTATATGTCGTAGGGTGTAAGCTCTTCCGGCCTAGGAGCGTATGCACTAGTGTGTAGCCTCACGGTAAGGCTTACACACGGAAGAGCTTACACCCTACGACATACACACGAAGGGAATAAAGGTATAGGTATGAGATATATCTGAATTTGAAACTGTTTGTGTTACAGTTTAGATTTCATTTACTGTTCCAACTGCAAACTATATAGAATGCCAGCAGCTTTGATGCTAGCCGAGTTTATTGAATAATAGACTATAACATATTTCTTTAAACATCATTAACGAATTAATTTCGTTAAAAACTAATTAAAAATCCTGAGTAATGCATAAAAGCGTAGGTGGGACTATGGAACACTACACTGGTAACTCTGTATGCAAAAAAAGTTTGCATACTTCAGACTTAGGAAACTACCTTTCTTGCAATGCAACAAAAATATACATTAGAGTTAAATTTCCCTGCTCGAATTATATCCTTCGTTGGTTTTCCTGATGATAAGAACGTTGATCTATCAAGGAAGTTAACTTTTTGCAAGAAGGCAAAATATAAAAACCGTCACCACTATTATAGGTATTCACCATTCGTTACAAAAATGTCACATAATTGTACACGTGTTTAGTTTCGAGTTTATTTTCGACATTTCGACCCTGTGCTGTGTGAAGATTGAAGTAGTTCAGGTGATGAATTTCAAGCTATTAAACGAAAAGAAAAATGCACATAAATTTCAAGTCTTGCATTAGCATGATGAATTCCTGCGTGAAATGAAAGCATTTTACGATCCAAGTGACTACCAGGCTTGTACATACCGAATACCAATACCATGCCTGACGAATTTCGAGTGTCGACTTCATTCCTAAAGCAAAGCTACCTTTTCACGGTATTAAGCACTTTCTAACTTACATCAAATGCAATATAACCGTTGTTGCCACTCTGAGTCTATCTATCCACCGAGAAAGATGTTACTAGTTATAGGTGATATGTGTTAAAAATAACTCATACATAAGATTAGATAACCTATGGGATTCGAAAGTTGGTGTTTTAGAATTTTAGTTCTATATGTACACTCATCCTTGGATCCTTGTATCGGATAGAAAATTCACATTAAACAACAATAAACCATATCAAACGGGTATAACCAAGTCAAGTTTAAAACCTTTAATTGTATTTCAGTAGAACATTTTAAAACAATAGAACATTTTAAAACGTAATTTTCAAACTTTAAAACATTCTATTTTGATTTACTATTGAAAACCTATTAAATAACCAAAAACTTGAAATTTGACCTTTTGTGACCTTAAAAGTCATCGTACACTATAAGTGTCCTATCTTATTTCATTCTACTCTTTAAGAGCTATCGAAACCTATAAAACTTGAAATTTCACCTTTTTTTTACCTTTGACCTCAATTTGTGACCTTCCCAGCCTTGGAACACAAAAACTGTCATCACCATTGAATTCCTGACAATTTTTAAATATAAAATCACGTATCACATGATTTTTATGAATGTTGCGCCCCGGGGCGCACATAAGCGCGACCGGGGAGCTTCGTCGTAGGGCGCTGTATTTCAATCCCCCAGGTCCTTGAAAAAAACTGAATCCAACGCAAAAAACTGGATGTCAATACGTCAATTGGTTCCTGAGATAAATTGGCGACAGACGGACGGACGGACAGACAGACCATTTTCATAAAGTAGTGTTCCACTACTTAATACTGCAAAAGTATGCGATACTCGAATAGTGTAGAATAGATTCGATGCTTTGACATTGCATCAAGCGGGCGCATCTTCTCTTTACATAGGATTAGATTGCATTGAACGCTGTCAGTCAGTCAGCAAGGTTCTTAGTCACCACTTTGTGACTGGTAATAGAATAACCATATTCGTCGACATTCGATAAGTTTTAGAAGAGTTCACCACAAAAGCAAAAGCCAAGCTGATTTACTCGATGTAGATGTGTAAATGTAACCACTGAATGTTTTTTCAGATTGAATTGAATGGATGGAGAAATCGACGACTCTGACTTTCACGACTGATGATAATTCACGAGATAATCAATCTTGATCTACTTGTTAATCCTCACAACATCAGATCAGACATTGCCCTTGCTTTGCTTATTTCATCCTAGGAAGTCTTAACTTATGCACTTATCCGACATACCATCATCATTACAACCATCTGTACAAATAATCTAGTGCACAATCAACCCTCCCCCTTAAAATGAAAAGCCATTACGTTACGTACGATGAGATAAGACTGCCATTTCTTTAAAAAATTTCTACGAATTATATTTACAGCGTTGGCTACATCCAAGTTTTATTGATTCAAGTTTCAACAAAAATTTGAAAGCAGATGTTGTTGGTGGAAAGATATATCGTTGATGGGTACCTTTTTTGCTATACTTAAATTACAGTTCCAGAGAATTTTTAAAAGTAGGTGCTATAATTTTCAATTTAAAATAAAATATAGTATCACTACTTTTATTATTGGATCAAATTATTTTAAATAAAATTGCAAGATAGTTTAATTCTAAATTTTAAGTGTGATTATAATGATTAATAAGTATTAATCGTAAAACTTTATAGGATGCGGTTTAAAGGTAGATTAAATAATTTATTTTACCTTTCACCTTGTAAAATATTAGAACGAAATTTAATTTCAAACCCCAAAAAGATTATACTTAAATTTAATTATAAAGTTAGTATATTATTATAATTATATAATTTATGAATCACAATTTCCAAACTATGCGGCTAAATAATTAGAAAATTTTCACACGTGGCATAAATAATGTCATATGTAAAACCCGTTATTTTACTAACCCATCCGAACACACAACACCAAATCACCAAACTTACATCCTAATTTAGTAAAATCCCAATAACTTTCATAAGAACACGGCAACTACCTTACCATATTCAGTGTTGACAGCACACATTTGGGGATGAGAGTAAGTCTCGGTACAATATTGGTAAGACT